>CM024713.1:17620889-17718814 GCA_014182895.1 Angophora floribunda
TGCACAAGTGTGATAAATTGAACTCTAAGTCTTGAGCAAGAAGGATTGACACGTTTACCAAGCGAGCAATCCTCTCTTTTTTGTCGAAATAGCTTCATTAAAACCTACCTGAAGATGGATTACAACTAGTTCCAAAATCCAGACATAAAACTTGTGAAAAGGAATAAGGGGGGCACATAGCCCAATTAGGTGGGTATATGTTGGCACAGTGGCCCTTGCCTACCCAATCCACGGCCCAATTGATTCTTTTGGTTCAAAATTCAAAGTAATCTCTTCTAGTTGGGCTAGCATCTCTTGATAGTCGAACATGATAGATCTAGAGACCTATGGTGTCTCCCCATTGCCCAGAATGCCATTGACTACAGCTAAACTGTCACTCACCGGTTCCACTTTCAGATGAGTTCCCTCTACTTTCTTCCAAGTTGACTCACATGTTTGCTTCAACCACCACAAAGCTTGTCGGGCTACTAGGATTTCGACAACACTAGCTGAAGGAGCATTGATTTTCTTTACAAAGCTGTCGACAAGCACTCCCCGCACTATCTCAGTAAATCCCTGCAACCGAACCCTCCATTGTTGAGCAACACCAAAAGCAATCGATGTTTACCTTGAGCTATCCTTTCGGAGAAGGAATCCACTACTTTGCTATGGAGGTGAGCTCAAATTCACTGCAAACCTTAAATTGGTTCCATTTTTCGAACAATGGGTCATGGTGATTGCTTCACTCACGATCGAGCTTGGGATGGGTTTCCGTCCTTGAAAACCAGGTTATTTCTCACCTTCCAAGACAACTAGAGAATCCCCGTGAAGAGGGATTTGGCTCGTGAAGATACCCCGAGGTCGCAATCACAAACCCATTTGTCAATTCTATAACAAGCATCGGTGTCACGCCCGACCCTCGAGAACGCGGCAACCCCTTTCTCTCGCGGTCATTTGATTTGCGACTCCCGGATCCGTCGCCGACCGTTATTTTTATCTTTTGATTAAACGCATGCGGAAGCGAAACACAATCCCCTCAATTACAAAAATAAGGATAGCAGGAAAACTCAATAAGAACACATCAAAAGTATCACTTTATTAACTAACTAATTAACCCTAGGAAGTTTACAAATACAAGCCCTTACCACGGGCATCTTCCTAACGAGCCAATGAGACCAACAGGCCGGTTAATCTACATCGCCTTCAAAGACGGCCACGAACTGAAACACGCGTTAATTCTCCATCCTACGGACCTGACAATGGTTATTCAATAACTAGTGAGATAAATCTCAGCAAGTCAAAATCCTAAGCCTCGGTTAGGAGACCTACTCGCCTCGAGTGCGCCCTGACGTGCAATGTCTCTATCGCCAATAATTCAACAACAGAATAACACCCAATCGACCATTAACAGACGCATGCTTAGACCAAGGCTCATATGCAATTATTAACAGTTAACACTCGTAATCACAGGCGACCCTACCTGGCCTTGGCACACGCAACCTGCAGAAACTGTTAATTCAATCATCACGACATTAAGAGCATGCGAATAATCAGAGCATCTCACACAACTTTCTCATGTCTCATACCCACACATATGCTCCGATTATTACGACCCTCTAGGCAACGGCACAACCTTATGGTTGGCGGTCAACTGGTCGTAAACCAGGCATCGTCCTCCCCCGTGAGGCACGGCGACGTCATGGGCTATCCCCACCGACGGCATTCCATAAGGAGCATGGGCCCGGCCTCAACCGCGACTCCGCATCGACCACCGTCGGGCGACCCAATGGTCACGGCACAACCCCGAAGGATTGGCGGTCATCCGGCTCAACCGGGCTATCAACTTTAATCGACCATGCAACACACCAAAGAAACAGTTCATTCTTGTCTTTGCTTTTGCTTGGTCGTGAATGCAACATCGCTCATACGCTCATGCTCATGCGACATGCCATTTCAGACCATTTCGGATAACCCACGCAATATGTCATGCGATCTCACTCGATAATTTCCAAAATCCAATTTCCAATCAACATTCAATCATACATATTCCCTAACTCTTGGGAACAACCAACAATTCAAATCACAACACAATCAATTCCGACCAATCAACATCACGATACTCCGATACCCAACCACGTGTCGATATTTAATAATAAATAAACACAAATATCAATTAATAAATAAATACGTGTCCTCACGACTACAACAATCAGCTATTCCCCAATAATACTCAATCATCCCAAAAAATAAGTACAAACTATAATTATACTCAAAAATATTTATTTAAGAATCATGCTATAGCCGATTGTTTCGATAAAATAATTCAAGTCCCACAAAATACTTGTAATTATTTTTCAATCCCATAATTAATTATCCAACCCAAATAATTCCATTTAGTAAAACCCTTCTTTAATAAACCAATGTCATTTAATAAAATAGTATATAAATACTATTGACTTTGGAAAAATAGACCATAGTAATTTTCCCCCAAAATTACTCGATTAAAACCATTTCCAATAAATAATCCCAATTAATTATTCTCTCCAAAAATAATTAATTTTCAGCAATGAATAGTAATAACGATATTACTATTAATAATTCGAAATTATAAATTAATTTAATTAATAATTCCGAAAATAATAAATAATTATTATTATTTATTCCAATAATAATAATAATATATATTAATACTAAACATGATTAACACTAAGCAAAGCTTAATCAAATAGTAATAAAACACTAATCATCCATCATTCAAAAGCACTAATCAAGCTTAATATTAACTAATCACCCTAAGGGAGTTTAGCACCCTAAACAAGGTTTAGAAAATCAACTCACGCGTTTAGCGAATCCGACGACACGAGCGCGACGGCGGCGGCGAGGACAACGAGCGGCTCGCTCGGGGACAACGACGGGCGACAACCGGCGGCCATTTTCCAACAAAACAGCTTCTGATGAAGCTGTTTTGTGCTGAACAGCAGCCGAACAGCGGCTGGTGATGCTGGACAGCGGCTGGCTGTGTCCCGAACAGCGGCCAGCAGCAACCAGCAGCAACGGCAGCAACTTCCAGCGGCAGAAACAGCAAGAAACAGCGGCAGACAGCAGCAAGCAGCAAGCAGAAACAGCAGGAACAGCAGCAGACTCGGACAGAGGAGGAGGGGGAGCGGTGCAGCTAGCTCGCGGGGCCGGCGGACGACGAGACCGGCGGACCAGCGGCGAGTTGGCTGGACGGCGGTGCTGCGGTGGTGATGGGTGGCAGCAGCAGTGGCAGCAAGCCAGCGTTGGCCGAAGGAGGAGGAGAAGAAAAAAAGGAAGAAGCTGCTGGGAAGGGGGGGCTTCGAACGTGCAGAGGAAGGAAAGAGGAGAGAGAGAGAGAGAGCGAGAGAGAGTTGACAAGTCAAAGGGGAAAAAGTGAGATAAGATGGGGACAAGGGGCTGCCGACCAAGAGAAGAAACGTGAGGAAGAAGAGAAAGAAAAGGGGGAGAGAGAAAGGGAAACGTGCGGACGAAGGAGAGGAGCCAACGTGGGGAGAAAGAAAAGGAAAAAGAAAAAGAAACTAGAATAGGACAAAACCTAAACAAGTTTCTAGAAAGGGCAATTCAGTCTTTTTTTTTCTAAAGACAAACTCCCAAATATTTGGCTTCAAAACTCGGACGTCAATCATTTTCCAATAATTCCGGACTTACCAAAAATTCGAGAATCAATGAGACACGTCCAATATTTTAGTCTCGACATCCCTAAAAATTCGATACCCAATACCGGATTGAAATTCATGGTTAAAATCAATAAATCGCGACTTTAGTACGACCTAACTTTCGGGCGGCGTTTAGGGGTTCTCGCGCGCTTGACCCGTGGTTGATAGCTTTTCAATCCACAATCGTGCATATTCAAATCAGGGCGATCCTCGATTGTCATGTAATCACGAGAGGTTAATTGCTCACACTGAGTACAGAGCCAAAAGGAAATCGGTTTAACGTTGTCCGCAATTAATATCGAAGTCGTGCGGAATCACCCGCAATCCGACCTCGTATTTTTGCCGACTCGATTTATTTCCGTTCGCTAATTGGCCTGCAACAATGTAGTATTATTCCTCTTTGATCCTTATGGTCGGGCAGCCTATCCCTGATTAAATTCACTGGTCGTACGCGTACCGATCCTTAATTGCCTTGCCGAACAGTTAGTTAACTCGTGAGGGGCCAACTCAGAGTAAACGTAACTAACAATACATTGATAAATTAACCATTTCATCTATCCCGGAATGGGTCGAAATTCAGGATGTTACAATCAGGGAAGTGGCTACTTCAATCCTAGGATCTAACCATATGTTTTTTGTCCAAGCGCATAAGGTGAATAGGTGCTCTACAGATTCAGAAGCTTGGCCGTAGATAGGGCAAAGCGAGTCAATATGATTTTCCTTTTGTAAAGGTTATCCTTTGTAGGGACTCTTTCACAGCACAAACTCCACATAAAGAACTTAATTCTAGGATGAGTCTATAAGTTCCATATCTCGGTCCATAATTTCCTAGGATTCTGGTATGACGTCAATGCTTGATTGTTGTCTTAGTGGTCTCCAGTTTACGCAATTTTGTTGTATCCACTCTTTACTTTATATATGCCCGAATTGTTTGTTGTCTAAACCAGTTTATCTAGTCCTAGGTTTAGGCTTAAAGGAGAAGTTAATATCTCCTATACAATTCTATGTTCGAAAGTCTCATTTAGTAATTGTAGGTTTCATTCACCGAACTATGAATTATCAAATCATCCACAACCTTAGGGTCATTCAAATTTGCTAGCCCTATGATTTTACCCGATGGCAACCACTTGTCTTCTCTAATGTTTATACTTTTACCATCTCCCAATTCCCACTTAATCTCTGGTGCAATAACATCTCTTTCCGTAAGTATACTTTGCCAACCCCAAAGATGGTCTAGTGCCTTTGTTAGCATTCTAGAACTCTCCTCTAGGGAAGTAGAGGCCTTTAAAGATTCTGCTCCATAAGACTTCTAGAGTTTGACTTAGTCTCCAAGCTTGTTTCCCTAGCATAGCTCTATTAAAATCAACAAGGAATTTAAAACCTAGGCCTCCTTGATTGTTCCTAGTCTTTAGGACATCCTATCTTTTCCAATGAATCCCTTTCGTTTAACGTCCCGTTTCCACCCGGAAAGATGATATTCTCTTTTCAATTGCTCTACATATTGATGTAAAAATTTTAAAAGTCGACATGGCGTATTGCGGTAAAGCTTGAACCATTGTTTTAATGAGAATCTCCTTACCCACCTTCGACATTAGTTGCTATTTCCACCCCTCTAATTTACTGTCGACCCCTTGCTAATATCCATGAAAACATTGTTTCTTCGTTTGACCCCAATCTGAGAATATGCCAAATACTTCCCTATTCTCTCAATGATAGGCACTCTTAGTTCTATTGCTATATTCAGTTTCAGTTGGGGAGGACAGCTCTTACCAAAGAAAATGCCTGACTTATTTAGGTTAATGGCCTAATCAAATGCAACATAGTATTGGTTCAGAACATTTGCTAGATTTTGAGCTTCTCTAACTATGCCTTCCAAGAAGAAAATGGCATCATCGGCAAACAAGAGATGTGAGAGAGTAGGACAATATGAATTCAATTGGATACCCTTTATGCTTCCTTTAGTGATTGCTCTAGTCATCAAGGAAGATAGAACATTAGACATTATAATAAATAGATAGGGGGTTAGTGGATCTCCCTTTCTAATCCCTCTAGTTGGATGAAAGATTTTGCAAGACTCCCCATTAACTCTAGCGGTATTTGACCATCATAACCTATTTCTTATAGAATCCCATTTTCAACATACAGTCACATAGAAAATCCTACTCGAGTTTGTCATAGGATTTTTGTTTATCCAATTTGAGGACAACTTGGAATTTCTGCTTTCTCTTTTTAACCCTTGTTTGATGAAAAACCTCTTGAACAATACAAATATTATTATATATTTAGCATCCTCCTACAAACACGCTTTGTTAAGGAGATATGATTTCTTGAAGCCGGGATTTTAGTCTATTTGCCATAATCTTTGCAATTATTTTATAATTGAAGTTACAAAAATAACGGGCCTATATTCAATAATACTTTCAAGGTTTGCTACTTTGGGGATGAGGGTAATATGGGTCTTGTTAATATCAGGATAAAAAAAAAATATTAATTAAAGAAAGAGTCCCCCATTAAGAGGTAAAATAAGCCATTTAGACCATTCGAGCCTGGTGCCTTTGTCGCCCCCATTTGAAATAGAGCTCTTCTCACTTCTTCCCTAGTAATCTGCGTCATTAGAGCATCATTCATCCCATCAGATGCCACCAAAGGGCATTGTTCCAGAACAAGCTGATAGTATCTTGACTCAACAGAGGTGTACAAGCTTTTGTAAAAAATTGTGATGTGTTGTTTAAGGATAAAAGAGTCCGAACTCCAATTATGCTCATCAAGTGTCAGCATCAAAATCTTGTTGCGTTGTCTCCTCTAGATAGTGGTAGCGTGGAAAAATTTTGTATTTTTATCCCCCCATTTTTGACCAATTGATTCTAGATTGCATGCACCAAAACATCTCTTCTCATCTACATAAAGCTTCAATTTGCTCCACTATCTTTCTATGGTCCTCCCCACTAGATGCTTCTTCTACCGTGTTCGTTAAGGTTGTGAGTTTACTCCTGAGTATATCAATCTGTTCGAATGCATTTTAAAAAAAAAAAAAAAATTGGGACTCTACCTCCTCAATTGAGCTACTAAATTCTTAATTTTACTCACAACATTTAGCTGGTTTCCCATAACATCCCTCCAAGCATTTTCAACCACTTCTCTACACTCAAGATTGTCTAACTAGAATGCTTTGAATTTGAAACTCTTCTATTTTTTAACCCTAGTTGCATCTAAAGTCAGAATAATCGGACTATGATCAGAGCCAATAGCAGGATATGCAAATGCCTCAGCATCAAGAAAAAAACTCTCCAATCTAGGTTATGAAAAGCCCGATCAAGTTGCTCTTATCCCCTTCTTGATTATTAGTCCAAGTAAATGCACAGCCTTTACTTTCTATATTCATTAGAAAACATGAATTTACATACTCCCAGAATGCCACAATTCTGTACCTGTCAATAGCTTGTCTACCAACCTTTTCCCATTGGCACAACACTTCATTGAAATTGTCCATACATAACCACAGGACATTATTAGACATATTTATAGAGTGTAGGGTATTCTATAGGCCTATCCTTTCCTAGAAAATAGTAGATGCATGTAGAATAGAAAATTTCATCACTATTCCACTACCAAGGTCCTTACATGAAACATTAATGAGCTCTCCGGAGTTAAATTCCACTTTCACATCCATCTCGTCATCCCAAAATAGAGTAAGTCCTCCCCTATTCCAATAGGGTTAACAATAAATGTGTATGTAAAATGAAGGCTCTTTCTGGTTCTTTCCACCACAACTTCCTTGTTTTTGGTTTCCATAAGAAAGACCAAATTGGGTCTCTCACGAGCCACTAGGGCTCTAAGTTGCTGGACTATCAAGGGAGAACCCAAACCTTGACAATTCTAGCTTAACAATTTCATGATTTCTTCGGTGGCTTATCAGGGCTAGCCACCAAAGCCCCTTCTTGGACCCCTTCCCACAATTAGATTGATGTGTCCAAAAGTTTCTTTCATCAATTAGATTTACTAGTGATCCTCTTTTCTCATAGGGAGCAAAGCATTTCTATTATTTTGTAGCTTGTTTCTTCAGTTCTGCTTCTTCTTTTTTTATTTGGACTGCCCTACCCCTATAACACGATCTGTTAATGGGCAATTCTGTTCTAGAGTTTGCTGAACTCTTTTCCCTTTGTTTGGGGAAGCATCTTTCATCATTTAAGTATCTACAACTAACTCATGTGGTGGTGGATTATAAATTACTAAGGCCCCTCGAATTGTAATTGCATAGGTTTTGGTTTATTAGAGGAAAAGGAGTTTCAAGACCATCTCTTCTTCTTCTAAGATCATATCAATAATGCCAAAGAATGTTTCCCAGCATGGACTAAGTTCCCTTACTTCCACTTTAAGCCAAGACCCATATCTTCCCGGTTCATCTTGGGCTGATCTAGTCTCCTCATAAAATATTTTTGGGCAAAACTTTGCATAATGTCTATGCATCCACATGAATAACAAAAAGTGTGGCAACCTCTCACATTTAAAATCTATCAACCATTTTCTACTACCCACATTAATAACAATACTTATTTTGAGGGGACTCAACAAATTCAATCTAACCTTTGCTTTGCTAATTTTGCGAGAACTATTGTTCCTTACATCGATCTTGACCTCCTCAACTGAGCCTTATTTTGCAAAAATTAGTTTAATAGGATCTAGGATCCTCCACTGCAGCAACACAAGGAAGTCCCAACAAATGAACCCAAAATAAAAAAGTGTGAGAAATCATAACAGTGTTTCGAACATTGGGATCTCCTTCTTGTAATACAAGAAAGTTGCTCGCAAATGATCAAGGCCCAGTTTGTAAGACCCTCCTTTTTTCTTCTACTGAGTTGAATATAAACAGAAAGAACCTAGGCTCAATAACCTTGCATTTGACCTCTTCAAGCTTCCATGCTTTCTTCATAGTGCTTAGAAAAGCCTGAAAATTAACATTTGGTTTGGAGAATAACTTCCCATATAATAAAAGTTCACATTCCTGTTTTTCTACCTCAAGAATGTTCACATCCAGCTTTGTGACTTCATTCTCAGCCCACAAATCACCCATCTTTCTACACAGCGTCAACATCTTGAGCTAATTGTCATCACCCTCCATCTTGGCCCAATCACAACTCAAACGTATGAAGGTAGAAACAAACCCCTATTGGCATACTCTATGATAATAGGGGGTTTTGAAAATTAGGGATTGGAGTGAAGGGAGCCCTTTCTGCAAGGGTATATGATGTTTGGTTAAGGCCACTTCTGTGCTATTTGATCCTACGAGGAAATGCTGTACAACTTCCAAAATGCAACTCTCCCTCTGAGTTCTGGGTAATGGAAGCAATATATGGGTTCGAGAGTAAAATGGATCCTCGAAGAAAAGGGTTGCCTTCGCAAAGGGTAGGTGGATACGAAAGCCTCGACTGCATGACTCCCCGACCGAGTGACTTCAACTTCTTGGTAGAGCAAAGCGATTGTGTGAAGCCACTCCTATCCAGAGGCCGACTACCATTGAGTGATTCCTTTTTGCTAAAGATTGGGAGCTAAGGGTTTGTGCGTTTGAGGGTTGGATAAGATGTAAATGAGATGGATCTCCTAATCAGGTGGAAATATAGAGTATACAGCCATTGCAGACACATCTAAGGTTTGGGGAAGGATTTAGGGTTTCAACAAGGAAAGGCTATCACCATTGGGATAGAGAAAGCTCACACAGGGTAAGAGAAAACTGTTTTAAAATGATAAGCTTCCAGACCACAGCTCATGATCAATCGAGCAATCATTTGAATATACTAGAAGCGATGTAAACTTATTGTTCATACACTAACGTGAGATGCTAGATGTCTACTCCTACTTCTTGAGATTATATCGTCCTTTATGAATTGCACTAAACAAGAGTTTGCATGTTGTGATGGAATCTTGTTAATTTACAACTAATTTTAAAATGACCCTTACTCAACAAAAAAACTTTCTTTTATTTTGAACTAAGCGTGCCATCTTTCTCAAATAAGAGTTCGGTGCAGATTTTTTTTCCTTCTAATAAGTCTTCAAATTTTGTTAGAAATGCACAATAAGCTCTCAATTTCCCCGATTGCCATTGTATCCCTCTTCTTATGTCATTCCGACTTCTTGAGCTTATACACGTACTTATCACAAATGTGGGATAAATCTTTAACTAGCCATTATGTCTTCAATTCTTCCAAACTCGTATTGATCTTCATATGGCAGAGACCACATAGCACCGGTCAATTTTGCATGAGATTACTTTCCATATCAGTGCGAATCAGCTCGATTCTTCCCTATTCGTCTTCAATCAATTAGCCATTGTAAATCTCATAGTCTTCATTTGTAGATAGGCTGAGTATGGCTGTAATCTACACCAGGTCGATAGCCAATGTCATATATTACTTTCCATATGCAATTGATTCATCATATGCATCCGAGACCGTGATATTGATATGGTACTATAACATTACATCTGCGACTGGGATCTCTATATGGTACTATAATATTACTTTCCATATGCAATCAATTCATTGTATGTATCGAGACCATGAATTGAGACATGCCTATATTTCCTTTGTTAAGGATGTGGCTTTTTGTTATGATCAAATCATCGAGGAAGCTATCCCACAAAGCCTTGTCCCTTCATGCGAGCATGGAATGCACGCGGCACGTCAAATAAGGGGAAAGACTAGATGACGGCTCGATCAGTCTCACAGGAGTGACGGAGCCCTATCCACCATTATTTTCATGCTTAAAACCGGAGAACATATCCGTCCGGTTGCTCACCTTCCACAAATTAAAACGTGTAATCATGGTCGCACCGTCCCTAATGGAAAGTAACCGTGTTGTCATGCTAACAAGTTTCGTAAAATGATGTCTCTACTGTTATTTACAGCCTCTGATTCTAAGTCAGGTATGCTAGGAGGCAGATCAAAGATGGTGGCTCAAGGGTTGACTAACATACATAGAAACTATCTTGCTATTTCAGATCTAGAGATTCCTTTCTCAACCCTCAAATCCAATAAAACAAACATCTCAGTTTTCAGGAGTACTCTCTCTCTCTCTCTCTCTCTCTCTCTCTCTCTCTCTCTCTCTCTCTCAAGTATGACAGAATCAAATTGGGCTAATTCCCTAAAAAACCTCTAACTTTAAATCCAATTCCAATTTTGATCTGAAGTTTTTGTATTTAAAAATAATTCATAACTTTCACTTTAATCCCAAATTTGCTAACACATTCAAAAACATCCACTAATTTTTTGCAAAATAATTAACATCGAGCTTGTTAGAGTTTCATTATCAGAAATTGTGTTTTTATCAACACCCTCACTTTTGTATGGACCAAAAACAATCTCCTGATGTTGATAATTTTAAAGAAATCACTGTCAATTTTTGGACAGGTTGGCAGATTTTAGACTAAAGTGAAAGTTTGAGATTTTTTTAGA
Organism: Angophora floribunda; assembly: GCA_014182895.1. Classification (NCBI taxonomy): domain Eukaryota; kingdom Viridiplantae; phylum Streptophyta; class Magnoliopsida; order Myrtales; family Myrtaceae; genus Angophora; species Angophora floribunda. The sequence continues at coordinate 17,632,012 of CM024713.1, forward strand.
CAAAACAATAAATTTCAGTGCAGAATTGGGATTGAATCTAAATTAAAAAAATTTATAAGGAATAAGCCTCAATCAAATATAACAAACATCCCAGTTTTTAGACGTGGACTCTCTCCCTCTCTCTCATTCACAAAATCTTTAATTATAGGAATCCTTATGATGACATACCAACAAATTTCTAAATGTATTTAGTCAAACCAAACTTTAAGCATAACTCAATTCTCATTTCGCTTACTTAACCTTGACTAAGCCCCGGAATCATCGGTTACTCTACTAACTACTTTGATTACTTTACATTATACAACATTATATATCTCTAGAAAGACGCAAAGCATGACTGCATATCTTTCGGATCCGGTCGGCTATCAATTTCAATATCATTATTCTACGTAAGATAAATGAGTGGTTGGTTATAGTTAACCAAATTCATACGACACTGAACGAATGAAAATTCCTCGACTCCACATGTGACGAAGACTATCGACGATGTCTAGGTATATAAAAAGCAGCAGCATGACGCAAGAGCACAAGATAAACTCCTGATTAACTCTCTTTTTTCTCCTCCTCAAGAGCAGTCTTGTTTCTATTTCGCTCAAAAACATCATGGAAACAGAAGTGGCTTATGATTTGTTTCCATTAGCAAGGATTTACAAGGATGGCCGAGTGGAGAGACTCATGGGCATGGCCACCGTCTCTCCATCGCTCGATGAGAAAACCGATGTCCGATCAAAAGATGTTGCCATTTCATCAGACTCCGCCATGTCGGCAAGACTTTACATCCCAAAAGCAGCGGTCGGCTCTCTCCACAAGCTCCCTGTACTCGTGTACTTTCACGGAGGAGGCTTCATAGTTGAAACGGCGTGGTCGCCAATGTACCACAATTATCTCAACGCCCTAGTTGCAGAGGCTAACATCATCGCTGTCTCCGTTGATTTTAGAAGGGCACCAGAGCATCCTCTTCCGGCGGCTTATGATGATTCATGGATAGCCCTGAAGTGGGTGGCCTCTCATTTTGCCGGAAACGGCCCTGAGGAGTGGTTGAATTCTCATGCCAATCTCAAGAAGGTGATCTTCATTTTTTATTTAGATTACTTCTTAGCATATATACGTACTAATAAAAATGACGCGCAAACTAACAATAGTAATGTACAAGGGGCAGATTAGCATGCGGGCAAGGCTAATCCCAGCCCAGCCCCGCCCCCTCCACTTCTATTGCCCCGCCCATGCTCGGGGGTGTCTTAACTGGAGCACGGATTTTTCTACTATATGTTGCTACAGCTTGAGGGTATTGTCGTTGGGAGAAGTTTGTCAAACATCCTCTAAAAGTGGCAACACTCCTTTTCACAAAAGTAAATATCGTGGAAATGCTATGCCCAACAGACTGTCGATGACTTCTAAAAATAGTTCCATTGTCTTTGCCTTCATACTATTAAGAAAGGTTGAACTCGAGTGAAGGACCTGTTTGAATTTGCCTCCAAATTAAGTAAACAAAATTCAGCTTAAATTGTAGGATACTATAAAAAATCAAGGTGACTTAAGATAATGTTCATCACAAATTTTAAAGATTTGAGGTTCAAAAGGCAAAAATAAAGCCACACTATAAAATTGATGGCTAGAATTGTTCTTAAAATGTACCATTAATGAAATAATGGATATTTGTTTCATCATAGGGGCTAGACTGTTTATTCAAAATTCAAAATGGCTTTTCTGAGCAGTGGAGATTTCAAATTTTTCATTGACTAGATACAATAATTTTCACTATTCAATGTAGCGACCGATCAATCGCATGAGTTTTGTCAAATAGTTGTAAACAGTTGAACAGATACTTGGAAATTGTCATTCAATTTTGGAGGTTTCAAGAACAATAGTTGATATTTGCGATGTTAACATAATTTTCTGCTGTGAGCGTGCACGCTAATGCAACATTCTCTAAATTCTCTCGTAGGTGTTTATGGCTGGAGATAGCGCCGGCGGTAACATAGTTCACAACATGGGCATCCGCCTGGGAGAGGAAAAGCTAAATGGAATTGAACTCCCAAATGCTATCATGGTGCATCCTTATTTCTGGGGCAACGAACCATTGCCTTTGGAGACCACCGACCCCAAGAAGAGGTCCTTTGCAGAGGAGTTCTGGCTCGCGACAAACCCAACAACCACTGGGTGCGACGACCCGCTAATAAACCCAGCAACCGACCCAAGGCTCTCTGGTTTGGGTTTCAATAGGGTCCTTATTTGTGTTGCTGAAAAGGATACGTTGAGACAGAGGAATTGGCATTACAAGGAGTTGTTGAGGGAGAGTGGATGGGGTGGAGTTGTGGAAGTGATGGAAGCACCGGGAGAGGATCATGTGTTTCATTTGTTTAATCCCGGCTGTGATAATGCTGCGAAGATGATGAAGAAACTGGTCTCCTTCATCAATGACGACAAATAGGGTCAGAGGTATTATTGTTTAGCAGTACCTCCCATCGTCCGCAGGGCCAATTTTTGTTATCTCCATCTCTATTGGTACCAAATGATAGAGTCTAGTTTTTGCATTTGCCCGCAACTCTGTTCCGTGCGCGGTAATTTTCTTATGTGGTTTTAAATTTTAAATCCGGCTGGTAAAATCATGTCCATGCATATTAAAAACAGAAACATAATGCAAAACACAACATAAACTTCTGATTAATTCTCTTTCTTCTTCTCCTCAATATTACCCTTGCTTCCATTTCACTGACGAACTTCATGGAAACAGAAGTGGCCTGTGATTTGTTTCCATCGGAAAGGATTTAAAAGGATGGCTGAGTGGAGAGACTCATTGGGATGGCCACCGTCTATCCATCCCTTGATAAGAAAAATTGGCGTCCCATTGAAAGACGTCCATGCAAGCAAGACTTTACATCCCAAAAGTAGTAGTCAACCTCACTCGTATACTATTAAGTTTTGACTTTCAAATTAGTGATGAGGGCATTTTGGACCATAATAATTTGTTTTAGGGTTTTTTTGAAAGGAGACTGTAAAGGGATGTGTTGAACAACATATCTCTAACTCTAGCCTCTACATTATCTCCCTTCTTTGTTTTTCCTATCTTATTAAATCTTTAGATTTTGTAACTCACCAAGTGGTTTTTGAGCTTTTGAATTGTATTTTCGTACTCGTTTTTGAAGATAATGAAACCCTTCTTTTTCCATGATTTTTCCAGTTTTGGTTTCCACATATATTGTGTCTTGTGTGGTTTTAATTTTGCTTTCATCTTTTGCTGTTCATGTTTTGATTAGTGCATCTTTTGGTGTTGTTCTACAACATGTACTTTCATGGAGACTTCAAAATTGAAATGACATGGTCACCAACTTATCAAAGCCTCACAGAGGCTAATATCATTATCGTCTTTATCGATCATAGAAATATTGACACTTAAATTTTAACTATATATTTAGATTTAAATTGCATAAATTGTATAGAAAATTATAGACCAATTTGATCCTAACAAAAAGATTTTCACATCACAAAGACTTTGGTGTTATTTGCATCAAGTAAATTTTAATTTAATTTTAATTCCCCTTATTTTTACTGCATTTCAGATAAATAATTTTTTAAAAAGTAAAACAAAATAAAAAGAAAAAAGCCCCCATGGGGAGGGGGCTGGGCGTTTGGACCAGTCCGCTTCCTTTCTCCTTTCTTCCCCTGCGAGGCCCAGGGCCCATTCCCCTTTTGATTTTCCTTCGGCCCGGCCCCAGCCTCCTTCTTCCTCCTTGCTACGCTTCGCGCGCACCCCAGAGAGAAGGGGAGCAGAGGACGACGCACACCGCGCGCGCGGAGGCCGGCGACGCGCGGAGGACGACTCCCGCACGCGGAGCAGAGGAGTATCCGGCAAGAGATCCGGGCGGATGGGACACAGATGAAATGCCTTTAATGCCGCCGCGGAGCAATGCAGGTCTGGCCATGGGTAGGGCCAGACCTACAGTGGAAGGGATGGGGGATTTGACCCCCGTTCGGCCGAAGCAGGGTCGGTCGGCACGCCCAGAACTAGTGCCCGAGCCACCTCCATCGACCGAGCTCCTCGCCTATAAATAGGGTGGGCATGAGCTTGGTTGAAAGGGGGACACAGAGAGATTGGCAGAAAAGTAGAGGCAAGAGAGATCTGGAGGGCCGAGAGAGAGAGAGAGAGAGAGAGAGAGAAATCTGGGGAGCGGGGCGTCCGTACGAGGAGATCGGAGACAGTCAGAGAGAGAGACCGCCGTCCACCACGCCTGAGTCGTGGCTGACGACCCGCTGCCATGCTTCCTCCCCCGTGTCAAGGCTTAGGTAAGCCGCACCCACCGCTTCTGCCCTGTTTTTATTATTTTTGGCCATGCCGAGCCTGAGTTCGCGGCCGTCCGGCTCACGCGAATTCCGACCCTCGCCGAGACCTACTTGAGCTCCCGTACGCGTTGAGAGTCGTGTGTCGAGAGCACCGCCGCCGGCTTCGACTCCGTTCGAGACAAGAAATCCCTCGTTCCAATGTGCGCTCCATGTGCTCGACGGAATGCCTACACGAGAATTGAAAACTTGTGTTGAGAATATTCGCACCTGAGCTTCGACGGCTCACCTCCTCCGCGTTTGGGCATCGCGCGGAGGACTGGGTCTAAGTGTGGTAGCGTTGAGGTCGTCTCACGTGGTGCCCGGTCGGCTGAAGTCGCTTCCGGGTTGAGTCTTCACCGAGCTCAAAGGAGGCCGAGCCAAGTCCCAGCCGCCGGCGGTGGTTGGCCAAGCGGCGCCGAGCCTTCGGCTCCGGGCGGTTGGACCGTCGCCGGGGCGCGCTGCCAGCAATGCTCCATCGTGGCGAGCCGTGGAGGCCCCGTGGACGAGTCAGGCTGGCCAGACGCTGATCGGGGTCGGGGTCGTCGGGTCGGACTTGACTCGCGGGTTTAAGCCGGCTTGGGCTTTGCTGGCATCTGGGTTATTTTCTTCCTCTTTGGACCAGCCTAGTTGGTTTATGGGCTACGCTTGTTTTTCCTAGTCTTTGGGCTGGTTTTTTTTAGTTTATTATTTTGCGGTTGGGCCTTTGTTATGGTAAAGGAAGACTGGGCTGGGCCGCACTGCAGGCTCACCCCAGTAAAGGTTTCACCCGGACTGAGCTGGAGATCCGACCCAGATCCGGTCGGTTACAATAATTTATATTATTATATCATATTAATATTAAATAAAAAATAAAAATATTTTTTTCGCAAATGTATGGAAAAATTTTGCAAATTCAAAAAAATCACTTGAGACAGTCTTGTCTAAGGTCATGTTATGCTTGTTTTTTATTGCAATTATGCGAGGATGTACTAGGGGTGTCAAAAGGTCCACGCCGACTCGGCCCCGACTCGGCCCGACTCGACCCTAAACTTATGGTATTTTCGGTTTGGGTCAAAATCTTATCTCGAGTATAGAGCCGGGTATCAAAAAGCATTTGATTAGAGCTGGGTCGAAACGGGTTGGCGCAAGCTTTTTGACACCTACCACCCGTACGTTTTGGCCCTCATCCATTGAGAGAAAATGGTAAAGTAAGATAAAATAAACAAAAGAAAAGAAGCAATCCCCTCCCTCTGTGCGTTTTGGCCCTTATCCGCTACTCAACCCTCTCATCGCCACGGTGGCTCTAAGCGCCCCCATCGACCATCCACCGATCCTCCCTTCGCTGACTCGACCCAACCCGACTTGACCCGACCCAGTTTTTTTGTTCGGGTCTAATGCGTTTCGGGTCGGGTCGAGTCAAGCCAGAGTGTGACCCTTTGCGATTGGGGTCGGGTCAGGTAACATCAAAACCCGACCCGACCCGACCCATTGACACCCCTAGGATGTACTTGTTTTTGTACAGTAAGCATCGAAAAAGAGGTTTCGTTGAAAAAAGAGTCTTTACTATTGATTTGTCATTAACTTAATGTGGAGATATTTATATGCATTATACTAACAGGAAAGCATCATCCTGTCATTAACTTATTGAGTTTTTAACTCATTCCCATTGTTTTCCATGTTTTAAGATAAACGCCCTAATCCACTTTGGTGTCCCGATCAAGATGGAAGTTAATGTCTTGGACATCCTCGAAGCTAATATCAACAATGCCTATAGGAAGTGCACCACTACCGTCTAAGTGGAGGAAGGCGGAGATGAGCTGATTCCTTACCTCTTTGAGGCTTAGTTCATGTGGAGCGGTGGGGAACTCGTCGGTCCCATCTATGGGTCTGATAAACCACCAAGTCCACCTCGCGCTTTCTCTCACGACGGCATTGTGATCGACCTCGTAGGTTACCGGATTGTCAAGGGGAACTAAGTTTTGTAAATTCCTCATTAAAGGAGCTAAGGTTAGCCCCACCGTTTTGAAGCCAAACTTGTAAACAGATGTAATCGAAAACGGCATGCTCGTGGGACTGCCCATAATATAAGGGCTTGTGATGTATATATATCATTACTAATGTGAATATAAGTAGCGTGTTAGTGTGAATGCTTTTTCCTTGACTATTATCCATGTTATTTTGTTTGGGAGAATTATATATATGCTTCCGCTTGTGTGTAACGAAAGATAAAAAGAAATAGGACGGCAACGAGCCTGGGATGTTGCAAAAATGCATCCTCAACGATCACGTTCTCAGGAGTCCAAGGGCATGACATAATCCATATCACAGTAGGTTGTCATCTTCATGTTGTAGTCCCAAGATAAAAATATACCAAGTCCTAAACATCCCTTTAAATATTTCATAACCTTTAAAGTTGTAATCATGTGAGACTGTTTTGGATTATGCATAAACTGACTAACTATTTGCTTTGCATAACATTTGTTAGGTCTTGTCATGGTAAAATATATTAATTTATTGACAAGTCACTAATATCTCAATGGATCATTGCATAATGCATCCTTAGTAGATAAAGAAGATTCTTGATCATACTCATTGGTCATGAGTTTAGTGTTTTGCTCAATCCATATAGTGGCAAGTTTACAACATGATAATTCTACTTCTGAAACAATCTTCAAGGTGAATTTTCTCTGACTAAGGCTGATACATTTATCATTCTGAGCAACTTTAATGCCAAGAATATATTTGGGAGGTCTTAAGTCCTTGATGTGAAAAGTGAAATGTAAATACTCTTTGAATTTTACAACATGATTGTCATTATTTCCCATGACAAGTATATCACCAACATATATAGCAAATAGATTGATGAATTCCCTACAGTCCATGTAAATAAAGCATAATCATGCCTAAAATGCTGAAAACCTGCATCGGTTAGTGCAACAATGAATTTGGCATACCATTATATATATGCTTACTTTAGTCCATATAAGGGTTTGCGTAGATGGCATACTCTAGATTCTCCCTTGTCTACGTAAACTCGAAGGAAGATTCATATATATTTCATCTAGACCACCACGAAGAAAAACATTATGAACATTCATTTGGTGGAGAGATTAGTTGCGAATGGCTACAACAAATAAAAAAGGTGTGTCCCGCAACTTCTTTGGCAATAGGTGAAAAAGTTTTTGATAATTGAAACCTTCTTTGAGTGAACCCTTCGACAACTAGACAAGCCTTGTATCACTCAACGGAGTCATCTACTTTGAACTTGGTTTTGTATACCCATTTATAGCCAATGGGTTTCCAATATGAAGGTAATGGAACAATATCCCTAGTGTGATTCTCCATGAGGGCATTAAGTTATGATTCCATCGCACATTGCCATCGAGGGTCACGTGCTGCTTCGATGAAAGAAGACGATTCATGTTCTTTTGATGATCGGTTAATGCAACACATATGTTCTGAGGGTAGCCGAGTAAATGAGACATAAGATGAGATAGGGTATTATGTACTTGGAGAACTCATTGCAAAACATATATAATGTTTAGTCTATGTAGGTAGATGAATGTGCCACTAAGAACGTCAAGACTACTAAGTTAATATCTGTTCAGGTACTAGTGACAAATCAAAAGAGGTTTTCAAAAGAAGCTCTTACATAGCCGGCACAAGTGTTAACAAGGGTGATTCCGGTGCCATAAAAATATATGGTGAAGGCATGGATGAGTCCTCTTCAGATAGAAATGGTCGATGTCCTTTTGATGATGACAAAGTCAATGTTGATGAAGATATCATTTTCTTAAAGTGAAACACATCTTCATGAAAGATAACATCCCCCTTATAAAAAAAATTCCCTGTAGAAATATCCATAACTCGGTATCTTTTCTAAAAAGAAGGATATCCCATGAAGACATATTGAGTGGCTTGGGGATCCATCTTGTTCAAAGGTCCCACATTTGTCACATAACATAAGCAACTAAAAACTTGAAGACAATCATTTGCTGGTCATTTGTTATAAAGTATCTCAAAAGGAGTCTTTTCGTTAAGGATCCGAGTTGGCATGAGTTGGCATATGATTAATCGAGATAGGCGACTATGACCACATAATCTCTCCAAAAACTTCAGGAATGGATTTTTGGTATTTTAATGCACACGTTACTTTGAATAGATGTCTATGCTTGAGTTCAACAATTCCGTTCTATTGTGTAGTATAAGTGCAAGAACTCTCACGGAGTATTCCATGAGAAGACAGAAAATATTTGCAATCAGAAGTGAAAATTCACGCTCATTATCTGTACGAATTCTTTACACAAATTTATCAAATTGATTCCTAATAAAGGAAAAGTATTTTTATAGGAGATTAAAGGTTTTACATTTTGATTGCATAAAATATACCCAAGTGACACGTGAATTATCATCAACTATAGTGAGGAAGAAATGATATCCATCTCGATAAGGGTGATGATAAGGACCCCAAATTTCTACGTGGAGTAAGGAAAAACTTCCATTTGCTCGAGATGTACTAGTTTGATAAGACGCTCGAGATTATTTAGTTAAGGGGCATATTAGACATTTCGGATGAGGAAAACTTGCATTGTGACCTAATCATTTACGAAAAATGCGATTTTTATTCCTACTAATCACATTAGAAGAAATGCTCTTATTTAATAGTTCTAAATCTCCCGGGGAATCAATCTAGAAATATAGCCCTTGTGCAACTCTACCCAAGCCTATCAACCTACTAGTCAAAAGACCTGAAATAGATAATTTTTGGAACAAAATATAGCATGACGAGGATTATCATTGCATACTCTTGAGACAGAGAGAATGTTGAATTCAAAATCAAGAATATACATAACATTCTTGAGGATAAAGTTGGGACCAAGGTATATGGTACCAATTTTGGTAACATGGGTGATATTACAATTTGGAAGTCCTACCGACATGAAAAATTGAGCTCCTTTGTGAATATGAGAAAATAGTTCCTTATTACATATTGTTACACCTCGAACCTTAAGCACATGACAACCATCTCTCACTTTAGTCAAATGAATGCGACATCCCAGGACGTGTCACCGACTATTCTTTTTATCTTTCCATTATACACAAGCGGAAAACAATTTATCACCTAGTCAAACAAACAACAACAACAGGGATAGTAGGATGATCAATCATCATAGCAACAAACCAACTTATCTATTTATTTACTAGATTAACCCATAAAGAAACACTTTTAGTTACAAGCTCGTTAGTGGGCAAGTTCATTTCTGAGCCTACAAAAAGATGTTAGGATTGGGTTAATCTACTCCCTAAAAAACTTGGGCCCGCTACATCCTTCAAGGACTACTAAAATATAGAGACTCCTCAAAGTCGAGCTTTGTTGGGTTGTAGTCGAGAAGTATGAGTCAGCTGCTAGTGGGGCAAGATCGAGATCCACCATTGTCTCATCAGGAGTCTATCTCCATGGGATCCCATTCCATATTCTCAGGGCCCCTATTAGGCTAGTCATCAAAACCATACAAAGGACTGAGCAAGATCTCGCCCTCCTTGATGAACCACTCCAAGACCTATGAGGAACCCATATCCCCGCTCTCCCATCCACCCCGATGGTGAACACATACTTCTCGTACAAGTGTGCACACCCAGGAAAATGATGGGTTGTGACGATGGTTTCCTAATACTTACGAACCTTGAATCACACCAAGTGGTGCGTCATCTTAAGAACCTGAAATAGTTTAACAACGACAAATGAGATATAATCTTAGTGAGTTATCACCCTAAGTCTCGATTAAGACATCAATTCGCCTTGGGGTACCTATCGAACAGTCAACTCTCTCAAGCAAATCAATAGCAAAACCACTCCCATTGCCTTAGTCAATGACTCGATTTACTCGGTAACCCCGTAATAACAATCGACAAACAACCGACTCGTAAGCAACCTTACCCAGTCATGCCATACCATGTATAGTAAATATACATGCATGTCACAATTAATGAATCCCGTACTCTTGGTACTGCATTAATCAATCACAATTGAGTCGCATCATAGGTGATATTATCTGGCCATTGCCACACCATGCACGGTACTAACTCAGGCATGTCATAATCAGTGCAACCAATACAAATATAAAAAAAAAAATTACAACATGTTTCTTAGGTACTTTGCATTCATGTGTATTCCGATTATCAATGTCCTAAAAGGCCACAACCAAACTCCTGCCGGTGTCTTCTAGCTTTGCTAGGTATTGTCCCACCCCATCAGTCACATCTATGTCTAGAACTCCTGCCCAAATGGCATTTCCAAAAGAACATAAGTCCGGTCTCTACCGTAACCCACATCCAGACTGCTATCGGGATTTCTAACAAGTCGGACTTTGTTTCCCAAACTCTCGCTGGGGTGACGAGTTAATTATGTGACCATATGAACACACCACAAATAATTCATTTCCATACATTAATCAATGCGAGAAAATATTCGGTGGTTAGCAACCACCAAGTCATCATCCTACATGGTGTGCATGAATTAAGGTGGCCCACTAAATTGTTGACACGTGACCGGTGACTTGGAAATTGGAAAAGTCTAAAACAGGGGAGTTTATTTTTCTCTTCTCTCTCCTCTGGCTGTCGACTAAAAGGGGTTGAAGAGATGTAACAATTAATGCTCAAATTTCAGTTGCCGCTCAAACACCTCTGTCTCTCTCTCTCTCTCTTCCCCCTCTTTTCAATTTTTCAAGCGTTTATTTTTGCCTTCTCCTTCGTGGACGAGAGAAACAAACACGGCCTTCTCTCTCTTTTCTCCAGCAAGCCCCACCCCCTCCGCCACCCCCAAAGCCCTGTTCAGTCGCTACTGCTACTTCAATCCGCCTCTAGCACGTCATCTCATCACGCCGGTCTCTTGGGAACCCTTGCGATGTTTACTAACTGCAAGTAGATGGCAGAAACAAAGACAGACCACGCCGCCACCTCTCGCCTCGCCGTTGCCTCTTGGAGCCCCTGCAACAAGCTTGAGTTGAACCTTGTGCGCACTTCGCTCTTCTCTCTCACTTGGCTTTTGGGAAATCAAATGACAAAGAAAAAGCTTCTCCATTTTTTCTGCTTTTTCTTGGCGACATTTCTTCTTGTTTTCACACAACTTGTATCCCTGTTTCAACACCGCCATTTGAAAAGCTCCTTTGCCAATGGTAAGCTCAAAATGCTCTTGTTCTTTTATTACCAGATTCTCTGTTGAAGTTCATTTCTTTTGAAACTATACAAATACTCCATTTTCTTTTCCCTCTTCTTCGGTCATTTTGACTTAAAAAGCCCCTCACTTTCAAACATCTTTCCCTTTATTCAAACACTCACATTGTGCGTCCATTTTTTTAATGGGTATGCTTTACTTGTTGCGAGATCCTAACAATCTCTTATTGCTCACTAACTTTGCACATTTTTTTCCAATAGGTTTGCTGAGCTCCTTGAGGCTAAATCGTTGAGTCAACCCTTGGTTTTTTTTGTAAATGGTGAAGAAAGACACAGCAAGCAGAGGAGAGATCAGCATGCAATTGTGACCAAATTTGAGAATCTGTATCATGCATGCAAGCACACAAGGTTTCTCTAGAGTTCCAAAGGCAAAAGAGACATGTTACCTTCTTGATTAATACTCCACTAGATTATGGGAAGCTGATGATGCATCATTGGATAATCAATCTCCAACTTTATTTGCGAACATAGGCTATGGCTCATGCTTATTTTCAATGGGCTCTTTTAGCTTAAGATTTTGAGCAGATTGAATGTACCTTTAAGGTTAGGATGTACAACTTAAGTGACAAGAGTGGAAATGGCAAACTTAAAGAAACAAGCCAATTCTTCTTCGTGTAATGTTAGTTAATAACAAGAGATCCTTTTACATGCTTCTATTTTTTCCTTTAGTTTTCCCTCTCGTTATATTATGCTACTCATGCTTCTACCAATATCCACTACAATCAAGGGTTGCTCATTTCCTCACCTATTTTTCATCCTTAATCCTCAATCCTTTACTTGGAAAAGCCCTGAGTACTACAAGATATGGGGTTCAACATTTTGGGCAAAAAAATCATGAGCTTGTTATTTTCATGCCTCCCACCCCAAGGTTGCAACCAACCACAAAGAAATAAAACTATTCAGCATGACATCTATGTCCATCTCCTTTGGAACAATCTAAGTTGCATAAGGTCAAAAAAGGAGACCAAAAGATAAATGGGAAGTTTCACGATGTTTAGCTGCATTACAAGCCCATGATGAGGTGGAAAAGGAGAAACAAAATCCACTCGTTGGAGTCAAGTGTCCACATAAGTTTAATTTGTAAACTCTTCCTTTTCCCACAAAGTAACATATGAGATGTCATTTCTTAACCATTGTATCTGCTAAACTCCTTTAAACAACCATGTTATATTCAATCAGACATAGGAATGCGAAAACAAGAAGAAATATTGCCAAGAAAAAGCAGAAAAAATGGAGAAACATCTTCTTCGTCATTTGATTTCCCAAAAGCAAGGTGAGAGAGAGGAGTGAAGCACGCGCAAGGTTCAACTCGAGCTCATTATGGGGGCTCCAAGAGGTGACAGTGAGGCAAAGTTGGTAGTGTGGTCCGTCTATGTTTTTGCCGTCTACTCGTAGGTAGTAAACATCACTAGGGTTCCCAAGAGACTAGCGCGATGAGACAAAGTGCCAAAGGTGGGTTGAAGTAGCAACAGCAACCAAATGGGGCTTTGGGGGTGGCGGAGGGAGTGGGGCTTGCTGGAGAAAAGAGAGAGAAGGCCATGTTCGTTTCTCTTGTCCACGAAGGAGAAGGAAAAAATAAATGCTTGAAAAATTGAAAAGAGGGGGGGAGAGAGAGAGACAAAGACAGAGGTGTTTGAGTGGCAACTGAAATTTGAGCATTAATTGTTGCGTCTCTTCAGCCTTTTTCAATCAGCAGCCAGAGGAGAGAGAAGAGAAAAGAAACTCCCCTGTTTTAGACTTTTCCAATTTCCAAGTCACTGGTCATGTGTCAACAATTTAGTGGGCCACCTCAATTCACGCATGCCACTTAGGATGATGACTTGGTGGTTGCTAACCACTGAATATTTTCTCCAGACGTGTTACATACTCAACATAATAGTCTACTGCATATCTTTCACGTAAAAATTGCAGGAAATAATTGCATGTTGTTACATATTATTTCAAAACCCGTTCAACTTTACATGCCTTATTATTTAAACATCCCAGTCTCAATTTCATTACAAGACTTGACATATATACACCCGACATTTTTGGGTTTTCCATTTATATGTCCATGCAATTTTACAGAAATATCAATGTATAATGTCCATGTGACATTATTACTTATCAAAGCAATCAAGTACTTAACAACGTCAATCATACAATCAATGCATCATTGATTCAAGCAACAATTCAATATGCCTTAACATGTACAGATTCGTCAAATTAGTCCCACAATTTAATTATAACTAATCAATAGTATTCATAATTAATTATTATTAAAATAAATGAACAATAATAAAATAAATTATTTATTTATAATAAAATAATACTAATCAGGATTAACCAACTCATCCTTGATTATCCTTATTAACTAGCATTAATTAGCACTAAGCAATATTAGCAAATTAATTAAAGTTAACCATAGTTAACTAAACTAACAATGCTTATACTATAGTTAATTAACTCAATCCTGATTAATTAACTTTACCACAAGTCAACCTTAGTTAATTAACCCAACCTTGGTTAATTAACTAACCAGAGTCCAACTTTTTGACTAACTCAACCATGGTAATTTTCTAACCATCTATCCTAACCATAGTTAATCTTAATTAACCCCCTAACTAAAATTAACTATAAAATAATCTATCCTTAATCAAGTTTAATGGACTAATCAAGGGATTATAACGTAAACTCACCTGGCGATGATTCCAATGACACGAGCACGATGGTGGTAGCAAGGGCTATACACGGTTACGTCCAAAACATCGAGTGGGCACTGGTGAAAAATGGGTCTCGGCAGGGCGGTTTTCGATTCAATGAGACTAAGAGAGAGGGGAGGAGTGAACGAGTGGCTTCGGGCGTCTTTGAGTGGTGAACGGCTCATGGTGGCGACAAGCAAAGGTGAGGATGGTGGGCGATGGTGGTCTAGACAGCAAGGGGGTGTCCAAGGGGAAGAACTAAGAAGAAAACAAGAGCAAAAGAGCGAAAAAGAGAAGAAAAAGTGAGAGAGAGAGAGAGAGAGAAATAAAATTGTTTGCCTTTCTTTTCCCACTTCTTTAGAAATAAAATGGCATGAAACCAATATCCACGTGTGATCACCTTTGCATCTTAAATGACATGAAAAAGTAAAAAAGCATGCATGATCACTTAGGTAAAACACAATGATAGTTAGGTATCAAAAGGGCGCTAATAGAAATGTTTAGCATAACCCAACTCCCCAAATCCTAGAGCTCTAGTTGTGTAGGAATTGAGGGAATTTTCCCAATCCTCGATTGGGCATTTTAGCCGGTCCCCAAAATTGAGGCTAGTGGCAACCCCTAATCACTCATCTTAGGTTGTTAACCAATTTAGAAAATACAACAAATCTTCCCGTTGTTGTGCAGGGTATGGACTTGGGAGAATCTACACTTGCGATCATCCTTTTCGAGGACTGCCTCGTTAGTAAATATCCCTAAACACTATCCCTCCCGACACTGACGGTTGCCGAGGGTGGATTGTGACAGACCAATTTTAGTCAGATGGACTAAATCGGCACATATGCAAAAGGTTTATGATTGAATTGACCCAAAGAAAGTTTATAACTAAATTGGCACAATCGCAATAGGTTTATGACTTTTTTGGTAATTTTCCCTATTAAAAATTAGTTGCTAGAATTGTCGCGACCTACCCTCAACAACTGTATTTCGTCGAAAGGGACGGGGTTTAAAGGCACTTGACCATGAGATCTCCCTCATGATACATTAGAGACCCCACATGAGTTGGTTCGATCGTGGTCGTGAGCTTTCCCAAGCACATGCCTTGCATGATAGCGGGAGGATGTCGTGACCCAACCTTTACATCGTGAACGAAAACAAAGATGAGTTTACAGATATCTTTACCATGGTCACTCCTATAAAGGTACTTCCATAAACAAATGCCACCACCTCGTCTCATTCATGGTCATAGCAATGAGTATGCTAAACCCCAGTGAACCCCAACCAAAATCCATGCTCTTCGGTTGCTCTTACGAAGGTACTTCAATAAACGGACGTCGTCACCTCGTCCCATATATGGTTGTAGTGACGAGTATGTTAAACTGAGGTGAACCTTGATTGAGAATTCATACCCCACACAATGGGTTTGTTTATTATCTAAGTTAATTAAACAATCTAAAATAAGATGTTAAGAATTGCCACTAACCTCAATTTTTGGGAGCCAGTTAGAAAGCCCAACCAAGGGTCGGGAGTTTTCCCTTAATTTCTATGCAACCAAAGATTTAGGGTTCATGGACTTGGGTTACACTAATATTTCTATTAATGCTCTTTCGGTACCTAATAATCATCGTGTTTACCTAAGATGATCATACATGTCTTTTTTTACTTTTTCATGCCATTTGAAACTAAAAAGGTGACCATCATGGATGTCGGTTTCATGCCATTCTAATTCTATATAAATTAAAAAGAAAAGCAAACAATTTTAAATTGAAATTGCAGTTGGTAAGTAAACACCCAACGAAAAATGATAAATCTAAACATGCAATCCTAAAAAGGACAAGTAAAGAAAGGAAAGAAAGGAAGCCCGCACAATCACATGCCATGGAGCTCGAAAGTAAACATGCAAGCAAGTCCAAAGACTTCGGTTCTCATCCAATTAAACAATTAGTGAGCCAACACCAAGTCACTTCATTCATTGACCATGTGCCAAGCACAACCACATGCCACGAATGATCATTCGATGATTTTTTTAAAAAATTTCATGAACAAAATTCATGACATTAGGATTAAAATTCATGAAGACCTCAAAAGTCGGTATTGCATGCATTATTTTCTAAAACGGGGAAATAGGGAAAATTGTAATACCACATCAAAGAATGAGCAATTGAGCATGACTAATGGGGTAATTGACTTCATACAAGTCATAACATATCAAGCACTCACCATGGAGCATCTTTTATGAAGAGAGCTTCTTTAGAAGAGCTACACATGATTTTATAAAAATCAAGAAATACAGCACAATGCATTTGGATAGAACAGGGCAACAAATTCCTAATGCAAAGTCATAGAAATTGAATAATGTTAATGACATCTAAAAATCCTCAAATTTTTCCACGTGATAGTCCTAATAATGACAATCAAATTCTGTGAAGGAATCAACCCTAGAATCACTATGGAAAAATTCGTTCAAAAATGACAAAACACAAATGCAGACTTGGTCAAGCATGTATTCTAAATTTACACATTTCATTGCAACTTTGCAAAAAATGGAAAAGGGGTCTTTTGACATGAAAATGGACCAAATTTAGCATCATTAGAAAGCTTGACGAGAAAATTTCAATTGAAATTGATTACATGTCTGACTCAAGGCATTTATGTGAACATGCAAAATGACAATATTCAAGGCAGCAATCACATTAAGAAGATGTATGGTCTATATCTCTTATATGACATGACAAAAATGAGGAAAAAATCATATAGATTGAGCATGGACCCATGAACATTTTTTATTGAGGGAACTAGATCCGAATGCAATCACAAAGCTTGTTATGAATATAACAAAGATAAAGCAAACACGATTAGCATACAAGATGTCAGGATGAAAATCATGTAAAACATGTGACTATATGAGTTACTGATGTTCATTGGAAATTATATAAGGTTTATTAGGAAGGCATTACAATGTTGAAGACAACAAAGCCAAGCAATCATAATTACATGTTCAATTGCACAATTCAGGTTTATACAAGGCAAGGGTGACCTGAGGACGATTTTATGAGATTTTCACCAAATGAATGTTATTTAAAAATTTTGAAAATATTATATGTCATGACCAACATTCATATGAACAAATATCTAGAATGAATCATCTTGCAATGAACTCTAGAAAAATCACAAAAAATCGGCAAATGGAAAGCCCTGACTCGAGAATACACTGACTGGTACAACAGAATGATGATTTTTGGGGAATTTGGCCAAGAAATACTCATCTAATTATTATGAGAAAAATAATGTCATGAGTAACATCTATATGTGCAACTTTCATGAGAATTTGAATCTGAAATTTGAACACAAAATTCAGAAAAAAATCGAGAACCATGTGTCAGTTGTTCAGGGATTGCAAATTTCAAAGATGACCATGGTGATTTAGAGGCTGATCAACCTAGTCCAATAACCTCAATAAATTCTAGAAAAAAATATATGATCTAGATGGATGTGTCATTATCAATTTTTATCAAGGAACCGACTTAAAAATCAAGCCATAAAAATCGGTAAAAAATCGTCAAACCACAGGTCGAGATATCACAAAACTATCAGGGATCCATTGAGCATAGCAAAACGCAATAGCAAATTCTATAGATGTTTTCAAGTAGTAATCAAAGTCTTATCAGACGTTTTATAGCTCATTCAAAATTTCATCGAGTCTTCTTTGAATATCGTATAGAAATTGAATACAATCAAGCGCATTGTCAAGCTCAAAGAAGTCATCTTTCAAATCACTCATTCAGATCACAAAAATTACAAAACAAACATAATCATCAAATCAAGCAAAATCAAACTACAATCATCCAACAAATCCATTTCTGAGCATCTTAAACACATCACGGCAACCATGAACTTCATCAAATCAAACCTAGATGTGAGCTCTAGCCCTGATTACCTAATGCAATCTTGCTTCATTGAGCTCAGGTTCGAGGATCCTACCTTTTGTGAAGTTTTTGACGAATTGAGCTTGAGTTTGACAAAACCAGAGCGCTGACTACACCAAGGGACGTTGGAGACACTTTAGAGGGGGCTAAGGTATCACCAGAAAAAGCTAGGTCTGCGTCGATTTGCGGCCGAACCGGTAGCTACACAGAAACGATCTGGTCAAACTAGTCTTCACTGCTGCGAGAAAGATCAAGTGAAATGGCCCAATCAGAGGGATCTTGGAGGGGCGGTCGACCACCGAGATGTCGGGCTGGGGGAGAAGAAGGTCGGAGGAGGTGGCAGCAATGGCGACGACGCCGGCGGAGGTCCGACAAGGGCAGCGAACGGGCGGAGCTTGAGGCGGCAGTTGAGTCGGTTAGGGGGGAAGAGAAAATGGAGGGAAAAATAGAGAGAGAAGAGAGAGATTAAAGAATTTGCATAATTTAAATAGAGAAATGAAAGCTGCAAAAATATTCCCCCCAAAATTTGGAGGGAAAAAACACTTATATAGTCGCTTATGAGATTAAATCCTAGCCTTGCGTTCAATCCAAGAGCTAAGATTTAATCCCACTCTTAGATTCAATCTCATTCTTTGAATTAGCCACATGCTGAATATTTTTAAGGGCTAAGATGTAATCCTAATGAATGGATGAGATTTAATCGTGAGATTATGGCTTTTTTATAATTTTCTTGAACTTCAAGGGTAATTTTGCAAAAATTCTAAAACTAAAATTTGCAATTTTTGAAAACTTATGGCATAAGAGGCTAGACCATGAGGTAGACCTCCACAGCTTGTGGTGGTCACCAGCATGAAAGAACCGACCAGAGGAGGGCCGAACCGACTTCCTCTACCGGTGGCTAGTCGGACCGCTTTGATCGATTCAATCGGTTCAAGCCCCCATGAGGCGGTTCAGTCCTATTTCCTCTTAAATTTTTGTAATTTAGTCTTGGAACTAAATTGTGAAGAAATCTTGCTATTCTTAGTCCAATTACAAAATAAATGATACAATTTTGATCTAATTAGACCAATTAAATCAAGAAAATCCAATTTCGTGATTTTTATTGGCCTAATTGTAAGATTTTTATGGAAGTTATTGGACTCATGCCATGGGTGCACCAAATTGGACTTTCTTAAGGTAAATTGGGCAATTTTATCCAATTGTCTAACAAAATTTGCAAATTAATTGAAATTTCATATAATTAAAATTGCAATACACCTATTAGCTTGATTGCTCATGCCTAGAAGGATATTGCATTCAAATTGACCTTAAATGGATGGCATGACCTTTATGTCAAAGTTAAATTGAGGGCCAATGTCGAAATTGATCCTTAATTCATCAAATTAAACCTTAGTTGTGATGGATCAACTTGAATTTCATAAATTGAAGCTCAACAACCCTATTTTCTTAAAGCCCGGTGAACTAAATTTCCCAAATCAATTAGTTGGTGAATGAATTTCCCACAATTGATCCCAAATTTGGACTTAACTCACAAAATTAAGTAGAATGGAAGTATTCATTCACAAATCATGTAGAATAGATCTGACTCCTAATTAGAGGCAAAAATGTCAATTCACGCTTCACCTTGCCCAATCTTGAAAGTGATTGAACAATTGAATGGATAATTATCTTTAGATCAAATGTCATCAAAGGAATTAAGCCTAATTATGACTAGAATAAAAGTCAAACCTCGGTTGACTTTTCACTATAAGTTCGATGTTATGATCAAATCTTTGGATTTTTTTTCAAAATTTCCACTCCTAAAGTGAGATTAACATTGAAAGGAATCTTTTTGTACAAAAAAATCATATTTTGACTCAAGTTGCTTTAGTCAAAGAGTTGACCAAAAAGTCAATTCAAAAATCAATTGTTTGAATTTTCTAATTTTCATATGCAATGAATCAAAAATTGCTTTCTAAAACTAAGGTAACAAACAGAATTGAAAAACGATACTTTTTGTTTGAAAAAGGGGCTCCATTGCGATTAGAAATCCAAATTTCGATCTTTCTACCTTTATCGACGTGTCGATTAAAAATCAAATGTCAACAAGAATTATTCTTAAATTGGATTCTTAATGAAACTTTGATTGTTTGATTTATTGTAAGCACTAGATTTTATGTTCAAATATTAAAAATGGTTTTAGCAAGACAGTGGAGATTTCAAATTTATCATTAACTAGAAATATTAATGTTTTACTATTCTATCTAGTGATGGATCTGTCGCATGAGTTTTCTCAATTGGACGAACTCTTGGAAGTGTCATTCAATTTTGGTGATTTCAAAAACAACGTTTGATGTCTTTCATGGTAAAAAAATATTCTGCTGTAAACTGTTCATTACAGCATCCTTAAACATGCTCAGCAATGAGTTTACACAAATAATACAACATTCTTAAAACTCTTAATGGGTCTTCATGTCTGGAGATTGCGCTGGGGCCAACATAGTTCACAACACAGTTCACAACATGATCAGGGACATCTGGCGCATGGTGAACCCAATCACCCGCTAATGAACCCGGCGACCGACCCAAGGGGGCCTGGGTGTCAATAGGGTCCTAATTTGTGTTGCTGAGAAGGACATGTTGAGACATTGGGGTTGGTATTACAAGGAGGTGTTGAGTGAGAGCGGATGGAATGGTGTTGTGGAAGTGGTGGAAGCACCGGGGGAGGATCATGTGTTTCATTTGCTGAATCCTGGCTGTGCTAATGCGGTGAAGATGAAGAAGAAATTGGTTTCTTTCATGAAAAATGATAAATAGGGCCGATTCTTGTTATCTCAATGTCTATTTGTACTAAAAGACGAGTCTGGGTTTCCATTTGCTAGGCTAAGTAGCACCGACATGGACACTCAACACGCGACACGACATAATACAATATGCCGACATGTTGTTTCTCGAAAAATGAATAATTCCGATACGTTAGGACATGTCGTTTATTAAATATATAATTTAATTATTCATGATAAATTCTCATTTTTATGATTATTTCAATCAAATTAATTTGATTCAAATTCATAAATAAATAAATAGTAATAAAGAGCTTAGAATGACTTTGTACTAAAAACATTAATCCACTATTTGTTAATATCATTCATTATTTCAATTTAACAATTCAACTCAATTTCAATAATCCATAAAATTTGGAGAAAAAAGAAACAATCCACATTCTAGACTTTTGTGTCAAAGCTTGTTGAAAGAAAAATGGAAAAAAGAAAACAAAATTGAGTGAGTGAATTATACATCACAAGAAGTGAGAGTCAAAAGAGGAGAAGATTAGGGTTTTCACTTTCCTCATCTATTATTTTTATCATTTTTTATTTATTTACATATTTACATTTTCACCTATCATTTATTGAAATTTTTTAAAATTGACCCCCCACATGTTGAAATCATGTCTTGAAATTTCAACATGAGTGTCAAAGAGTGTTGGGGAAAGTTAACCAGGTATCGGATTTTCCTACACGTATTAACCGAGTGTCAAAGAGTGTTAGAGAGTGTCGGAGAGTGTTGGACACGTGTCGGAATATCCGACACGACACAAAAGCTTCTAGAGAGTGTTAGTACTTCTTAGTTGCCAAGAACCATGTTCAATGCGTGGTAATTTTCTTATTTGGTTTGTAAATTTTAAATCTTATTGTTAAAATCTGAAAAATTGTCCAAAAAATTCTAAATCTATTACGCTTTTACCAATTAAGTCATAAACTTTTCAATTCTACCAATTAAGTCTTACATCTTTTCATATTTTGTTAATTGAGTCTATCCAACAAATTTTGCCTCGAAATCACCGACATGGATACCAAAGCAATTTTATGTAGTACGATTAGCAAGACGACATGAATAATTTTTAATAATATATCTTTTGAATATTTTATTTTTTTCTTATCTTATCTTTCTTTTCTTCTTCTTTTTCTTGTTTTTTTTTCTTTACTTTTCTCTTCTCTTCTTTCTTCTCTCTTTTCTTTTTCTTCTTTTTCTTCCCTTTTTTTCCCTCTGCTGGCCACCCCGGGCCTCATCCATAGCCAGCAGCAGTTGCTGGCTTTAGGCAAGGGCTGCCCTCGCCCACCCAGGCATGGTCCCAAAATAGGGGTTCAGGAACAAGGTGGGACGTTGCAAAGCTTCTAGACGAGGTCTCGAGCTGATGATGAAGAGAAAACCGCTTGTTGAGGATTTACTTGTAAAAGGATATGGTGAAAGTCGTTTCTTTTTTTCCCTTCTCTTCTTTGCTTTTCTGGATGCCAGTTTTGATATGATGACGGAAGGACTGCAGGATTGTCTGCAAGTTCCGGTGTACAGAGGGACCCATATGGCGAATGAGAGAGATGATACATTCTTAGGGCTAATTGACTAGATAATGGTGATGGGTGTTGACTTAATTTCTATCTTTTCTATTGAAAGTTTTCCTGTAAATGTCCAAAGAGAATAAGATGTCACCGTGTTTAGTGTGGAAGAAGATGGAGATGCCTCACCCGTAATTATAATGGCGGTGAGAAGGAATTTTTCTTCTTTTCTTTATGCAAATGAGGCCGGCGAGGGTGGCCCTCGCTTGAGACCCGATAGAGGGGAAAAAAAGAGAAAAGGAAAAAAAGAAGAAAAAAAAGAAAAGAAAATTAAATAATCTGAAAATATTAAAGTATCATTAAAAATGTGTATGTCAGCACCAAGCTAACATCCACGTTAGCAATTTCCGACCAAAATTAATCAAATGGACTCAATTGGCAAAACATGAAAATGTTTATGACTCAATTAGTAAAACTAAAAAGTATATGACTGAATTGGTAAAAATACAATAAGTTTATAACTTTTTAGATAATTTTTCCATTAAGATCGTGCGATGGCAAATTCCATCGTGGAAATTGTCAATTTCTTTGGAAATTTAATGGTTAATTATCAATTTGTTTGGAAATTTGCCATTGATTTTAATCAAGGCGTTGAAGTTAGTAACTACCGAGTGGTCCAAGACTTGGTTCATGAACTCAGTAAATCTTGACTGGTCTGCGAAGGATGGGCTTGGACTTAGGTGTATCATCAATCTTAGGCTTTCCCGTTCACACCTAATGTGGTTGTGATGACAAGCTAGCTCAATGGATAGTTGGTGCTCCGTCTAAACCTGAAATCGAATATTCAGCAGCAAATGAGGTAGGTCCACTGTCCACATCCCATCCAAACCTTTTTTTTATTTTTATTTTTTTTCGCAACAGAAGTTAGTAATGTACTAGGAAATTACTAACTTACCATACCAACGTAGGCTCACGCATAGGGTAATAAGTTACCGACCAAGCAAGGAATTTACCAATGTTCAACTCGAGGAAATTACCATATTGGAAATAAAATCTTGTATTATGAAGTTCCTAACTTACCAATTCACTACTAGGATCCTTTTTTTTTCTCCCTGATCCCGTTTTCTCACCAGATAAAATTTGAAGGCCAAAAGTAAAGAAAATTCTACCAACGAGCCTCGGCAAGACTCTAGTAAGTTGAAGCATGATCTTCCAAATCAAGTCACGCTTGAACTTCCCCATAACTATGGTTCTCGTATGATAAGTCATTTTCTACCATAGATAAAGTAAAACTATACATTTCTATGAAGAGATCAAACATACATCTTCTTAAACTTAGCAACTACAACAATTGTTGGCCATACAGCTCCACCTTAGGAGTTTCTAGTTTATTACAATTATGTCGATTACGGCGCAAATGCTACCTTAAGAGTTTCTAGTTCAACTTTTGTCTCGAGCTAAACATTATCCAAATTTATATAAATATTGTTATAATCATTTCTATTAAAAAGCATTGGAAACTTATTAAATGTAACCTTTTCTATTAGCCAAGGGATGAATTTAATTCTGTGTGCCATAGTTTAGGAACTTCCCCCTCCCCCTCCCCTCCCCCCCCTCGCTTGGCCGAGCTTACCGCTAGTCACACATCTACCATAATTTTTTTTTAATCTCATAAACCACTAACTTTAGGTACAATCTCAATTTTATCATAAACTTTTTTTATCTCATAAAAACCTCAATTTTTTACTGAGTCTTATATTTGCTTTTGTGAACACTTCGTCCAAAATCGCCCTAAATGATATGGCATTTCTACATCATTGCTCTGATTTTTGCACGTCAGCCCAAACGACGTCTTCTTGGATGAAGTTTGGATAAAAATTAGAGCAACTAAGATTAGTCTTCTTCAACTATTGAGTTTCCTTCTATCTCGCTTAGGGATATTCAATTTTGTGCTCAAAATTCAATCTCTCGTGCTTAGGAGGAGTCCCCCATCTCTGCAGTTGGAGAGCTCGCACTTAGGACACTCGAACAGCTCACACTCAGAGTTTTTTCGCCTCTTGGTTGTGAGGAAAAACTTTGGACAAATGGTTAATGGTGACAAATTTAGAATCTAAAGTGAAAGTTGATGGTTTTTATGAAACAAAAAAAAATTATGGTAAATTGAGATTGGACTTAAAGTTAAAACTTTTTATTGATAAATTTTGAATTTAATCTAAAGTGTAGGTTTTTTAGGATATTAGCCCATATTACATTATATTACATTATACTATACATCACTTAGTATTCCGATGGCATGACTCCATATGTCTCGGATATGTCCAGAGAAGGGAAATGACAGCCGGCTTCTTACGACAAGAATAAATGGAACTTTCATTGCAACTGGCAGGCGTTGCAATCTATGATCCCATATCTCGCAGAGACTAAAAGATACCAGAAATTGTCCCAATTGAATAGTCAAAAGACAAAAAAAAAAATTCAATGCTGAGCTGTCAATTTCTCATCCACTTAAAATTTGTGATCAAATTTCTTCATCCAATATTACGGTTCCCAATAAATGTCTTTTTGAAATTTCTTCCGCTATCACCATCACATCAAACGAAGCCAGCACGGAACCACCGCGAGGATATTCTTCTGTATATGACAAAAGACAAACGACGATGTCGAGGCAAACGACGAAGAAAGAACAGCAAATAAGGCAAGAAGACTCCATGAACTCCTGATTAACCCTTGCTTCTTCTCCTCAAGATTAACCTTGCTTCTCTTTCACTCAAAAGCTTCATGGAAACAGAAGTGGCCAATGATTTGTCTCCGTTGGCAAAGGTTTACAAGGATGGCCGAGTGGAGAGACTCATGAGCACGGCCACTGTCCCTCCATCGCTCGACGAGAAAACCGGCGTCCAATCAAAAGACGTCGCCATTTCATCGGACTCCACCGTGTCGGCAAGACTTTACATCCCCAAAGCAGCAATTGGCTCTCTCCGTAAGCTCCCTGTCCTCGTGTACTTTCATGGGGGAGGCTTCATAATCGAAACGGCATGGTCGCCGACTTACCACAACTATCTCAATCCCCTCGTTGCGGAGGCCAACATCATTGCTGTCTCCGTCGAATACAGAAGGGCACCGGAGCATCCTCTTCCGGCAGCTTATGATGATTCGTGGACTGCCCTCAAATGGGTGGCCTCTCATTCCGCTGGAAACGGTCCTGAGGAGTGGTTGAATTCTCATGCCGATCTCAAGAAGGTAATCGTGATTGTTCTTCATTTTTTATATAGAACAACTCGTTATGTAGATCTAACATGTGTCTGGTATAGTTGTAATCGTAACATAGCGGTGTTGCGCTGTGAATTGTTATTGTCGGTGCTTTTGGTGATATGCGTTTCAGAATCACGACCCTGCAAAGTTGAGTGAAGCTGTTACTTAAAAGCTATTGCCTGCTAGTGATGGGCAAGAAGCAGGCATCATGTCGTGCCTCTTGCAAGGCAAGTCTGACTTCGTGAGCTCCGCCATAAAATCATTTTTCTTTTCTTAAAAAGAACAAAAACCACTTGCTAGATGGTTATTAGATATTTTTTGCATTTTGATCATTTTTATAAGAAAGAATGGGCTCATTGCTAGATTTTATTATAAAGGATAGCGTCATGGGTTGGTTTTACAGAGCCAACCAACCAAGGTCCAATCTTGACAAGTTAGTCAATGGGGGACAATAGTGAAGATGAAACGCTTGGAAAACAATTATCCCATAATTGCATACATACTTTCCAAGATTGCATTTTGTACGAAAGCAAGACTAGACTTGTAAGGAAGGGAGATTCTTCTTAGGGTTGTATTAGACTTATTTCGTATGTTTAA
Source organism: Angophora floribunda (assembly GCA_014182895.1). Lineage (NCBI taxonomy): Eukaryota > Viridiplantae > Streptophyta > Magnoliopsida > Myrtales > Myrtaceae > Angophora > Angophora floribunda. Next base: position 17,658,310 of record CM024713.1, read on the forward strand.
AGCATATAATAATATAAACACATAAATTAAAGGAATTTAAAATACAATTTTCTCTTAAAGTGTATATGGGGTAGATTAGCAGGGCGGGGCAGGCTAATACCAGCCCTTACCCTCCACGCCTATTGGCCCGCCTCATCCCTCATGATTTTATTTTGTGGAGAAGATTTGCCCCATTCGGGCCGGTGCCCTCGGCCCCATGCTCATCTCTGCTGTAGATTGCTACAGCTTTGAGGGTACTATACTCATGAGAAGTTTGTCAAACATCTTCTAAAATTTACAACATCCCTTTTCACGGAAATAGATATTGTGAGGAAATTGTTCCAAACAGACTCTCATTGACTTTTAAAAATCAGTCCATTATCTTTGCCTTCATACTATTTAGAGAGCTTGAGGCCAAATAAATAAATAAAAACCGTTTGAATTTACCTCCAAAATCAATATTACAACAAGGTCAGCTTCAATTGTAGAATAATTTTTAAAAAATAGTGATAAGTGTATTGAATGTCCTAATATTTGTTATAAAAGTGCAATTGAATCCTTAAACTTTCAAAAAGTGCAATTAAGTTTTAAGACTTTTAATAAAAGTGTAACTAAGTCTTGAAACTTTCAAAATGTGTAATCAATGGAAGGACTTGATCTTGATTGGACCAATTTGACAAATTTGAGGATTTGATTGCACTTTTTGAAAGTTTTGAGAATTAGATGCACTTTCATAACAAGTTTAGCACTTGATTGCACTTTTTAAAAGTTTTGGAACTTATTTGCACTTTTGTGACAAGTTTTAAAAATTTTAGTATACTTATCCCCAAAAAAAAAAAGTAAGGTGACTATAGATAATATTCTTTACAAATTTTAAAGATTTGAGGTTCTCAACACTGAAACAATAACAAAATCTATTTCAAACTCTAAAGTTAGAAGAATAAGCCAAAACGCAAAAATAAAGCCATAGTAAAATTTGGTTGCCAGAATTGGTCTTGAAATATATTTTTAATGAAACAAATATGAATAGTTCAATCATAGGCGCTAGATTGTATGTTCAAATTTCCGAAATGGTTTTGGCTGCGCAGTGGAGATTTCAAATTTATCATCAACTTGGTGTAATCTTGTTTCGCTATTCCATCTGCGCAGTGGGGATTTCAAATAGTTGAAAACAGTTCGACGAAGACCTAGAAGTGTCATTCAATTTTGGTGGTTTCAAATACAATGTCTGGTGTCTCTGACGGTCAAATGGTCCTCTGTTGTGAACTGTTCATTACAGCATCCTCAAGCATGCTCAGCAATGTGTATACAAAATAATACAGCATTCTCTAAACTCTTCACAGGTCTTTATGTCTGGAGATAGCGCGGGTGCTAACATAGTTCACAACATGGGCATCCGACTAGGAGAGGAAAAGCTAAATGGAATTGGAATTCTGGGCATCATTATGGTGCATCCTTATTTCTGGGGCGAAGAATCATTGCCTTCAGAGCCCACCGAACCTGGGAAGAGGTCCAAGATCAGGGACCTCTGGCATGCAGCGAAACCGACGACCACCGGGTGCAACGACCCGCTGATGAACCCGGCGACCGACCCGAGGCTCTCATGTTTGGGTGTCAGCAGGGTCCTAATTTGTGTTGCTGAGAAGGATATATTGAGACAGAGGGGTTGGTATTACAAGGAGGTGTTGAGTAAGAGCGGATGGAAGGGAGATGTGGAAGTGATGGAAGCACCCGGGGAGGATCATGTGTTTCATTTGATGAATCCTGGCTGTGAGAATGCTGCGAAGATGATGAAGAGATTGGTCTCCTTCATGCATGAGGATAAATAGGGTCAGAGGTATTGCTGTCAATAAGTGGCTTTTGTGTGCAGGCCCAACTCTTGTTATCTCTACCTCTACTTGCACTAAAAGACAGTCTCGTTTTCCATTCGCCAGGAACAATGTTCCGTGTGAGGTTATTTTCGTATATGGTTTGTAAGTTTGAAATCCTGGGGTAAAATATTTTAACCGGCGACCTGTTGGTTGGGTACGGTGATGGTAATTCACCGATAATATCCACTACTTACAAATGTCAAATGCAATAGTAAGTTATCGAAATTATTAATTTCAAGTATTATATGAGTTATCTACTTATGTAGGAATTGACCTTTCAAAACAAAAACTTAGCGGTGAAATCGGTATCTTCTTGATGTAGGTCCACTTACAGGTTAGTTAGTTACCAACATAGTAAGGAATTTTTTTTGCCATTCAAATAAGTAACTTACTAACATTGGCCAGTTTTTGCTTCGGTAAATTACCAACACTTTGAGCAATTTACAAACGCCATATTCAATGCTACTTCTATTCAATTTGAGAAAGCTACAAACACTGATATAATCACATTCTTCCTATGTTGCGAGCATGAATTTTATTCACTTGCTTTCTCCTTTATTGGAATAAAAGGTAATAATGTATTGGTTGAAATAACTCATTTACCATGCCTATGTAGGCTCGCCATTTAGGGTGGTAAGCTACCGACCAAAGTAAGAAAATTACCAAAGTTCCATAGAAAGTTATAGAAGTTGGAAATAAAATCTTGTCTATTGAGGTTTATAACTTACCAATAGAATTAGTAGTTAACTTGTAAATGCTTACTTTTGCATATGTATGTGACCAACCCTGTAAATAATTTGCCAACAAGAAAAGAATAGCCCAAGTGCCAAAACTTGATACAAGAAGACACTTAAGTGCCAAAAGTTACGATAGGTACAATTAAGTGCTACTTTTTTAAAAAAAAAAAAAATTGGATCACTTAAATGCCAACTCCAATTAAGGCCGCCAAAAATCTGATGTGGCTTATTTTAATATCTAATATCTACGTGACTCGCCGAATTCCATATTAGCTCACATTCACCAAAAATGGCACCGTTTTGGCCAAATTTTGATTTTTAATATAAATATTAATTAAATAATATTAAAAAAATAGAAAATAGAAAAGGGCAGAGGATAGGCGGGAGGGGCTCCTTGCCTGTGGCCAACGATGGGGCGACGACCACAAGCAAGGAGCCCCTCCCACATGTCCTATGCCCTTTTTTTTTTTAATTTTGTTTTTACTATTATTTCATTAATAATTATATAAAAATCTAATTAAGGTCAAAATAGCATCGTTTTGGGCTTATTTGGCCATGTCGTGTTCAAAATGACGTCGTTTTGAAAAGTGCCACGTCAGCATTTTGGTCGGATTTTCCTATCGTTGGTACTTATTAATCGCTTTGCTCCAATCTTAGTATTTAAGTGTACATTTCCGAACTTTTGCCATTTAAGTGTCCTATCGTGCCAAGTTTTGGCACTCTAGGGGTCTACATGTCATTTACCAACATCTATCAATTTTCTAAATTATCAACCTATTAATTTGTTTTCCATTGAATACAAATCTTACTAGTAAATTGGTAATTTAACAACAAAAGCCCGCGGTTTAGCAGAGTTACCAACAACTCAATGAATTTATGACGGTCAAATTAATGTACTATTGGATTCAAGAATAGTCAGATCATGATGTCGTTGTTGAGTTGCATACGATGGAATCGCCCAATTGTAAAATTTAAATGTAGTTGGTAATCTACTATTGCATTTGAGAATGGTAAAATCATTATTTTCTTCTTTGAATTATGTCATTAAATTATGAACCGACCACCTTAAAAACTTAAAAGCAGTTGGTTTGAAAATTGATAAAGTTATAATATTGTTGGTAATTTACCAACGGCAAAATTTCAAGTAAAAGTGTGAAATGCAGTCCATTTTTTAAAAGATGGCATAATATGAATTTTACCTCAAATAAAGGATTAAAATGAGCAATTTAATCTCAAATAAAGACAAGATCTTATTAAAGGTCAAATCTTATATACAGTCAAGGGTACTTTAATCCAAGTGTTTTTTGTAATAAATTCTTTCCTTTTTTTTCTTTTTCTTAATTTCTCTGTTTTATTTTTTATCTTCTTCTTCACTCCTCCAACTTACTCTACAAATCTCGTCGTTCAAAGTCCCTTATACTCTCGCCGGTGACCTCACCATCGAGGCCCCCACCCTCGTCCACCACCGTACTTGACAGCACATCCAACACCTTCATCATCATATGGAGATCAATCTGAGCCTAAATTAAGTACATATGACATCTCTAGATTAACTCATTTGAGGTATTATTCACTTTGGTCTGTCCCATACGGAGTCTCACAATTTTATCCTTTAGTGTACAAGTGGATGCTTTTCCAAGAGGTCACCTATCCTCACTCATCATAGTTGTATTCTAACTTGGACTCACTTAACTTTGGAATTCTAAAACAAAGCTTGTCATTACGTCAAAAGATGCATTCATAAGTTATTTTTCACATATATATCTCATAATCACTCTCTTTCTATTCGATGCATGATTCGATTCATTCTTACCCCATTTGCTATCTTAGAAGCCTACTAAAAGCTGCTCCTTGTCTAAACCCTCTAGCCGGGTGACCACTCCCCGCCCTTGCCTAACTAGGTCGTTATAGCACAAGTAATACGAGGCTTAACACTCGTGCCTTGAGACCTAGATTTCATGCTCGTGGTTGAGCATGGGAATAGTGGAAAACGAAGCTCGAAGTTGGAAGCCATTAACTCACCGTCCTCCTCGTTGTCGTCCTCAATGCTTGAACTCAGATTTGTCCACGAGCAAGCTCTCGTCAGTCTCGACAATAAGATGGGATTTATTAGAGGTTTATGTGGCCAAATTGTTGTCTTCGATCCCTTCATACTGATCATTTCAACCTCCTTCAACCTTCGGCTTCGTCCTCCTCTTCTACTCTTTTGCCACCGGTTGCTATTTCCCCCATTCTTGATGAGCGGCTGTTTTCACCATCTTGATGCTTTTGGGAAAATTATCCGAAAAGTCTTATATCTATTTCACTTTTGCGAATTCAATCATAAACCTTTCACTTTTGCCAATTCAATCCTAAATATTTTCACATTTTGCCAATTCAGTCATAAACATTTTCATTTCTTTTTGATTAAGTCCATTCGACTAATTTTGGCCGATCGATACTAACAAGACTTTTTCAATAATATTTTAAATTTTGTAATAATTAATTATTTTATTTATTTTTCTTTTTTTGGGGGTGGGGGAGGTTTCGAGATCTAGCCAACAAGGGTTGTCGCTGACCCTCGCCGGCCACAAGCGAGGGCCTCGCTTGGCCAAATTTGGCATTGCGGCCCTCACTTTCGCCGATGAGGGTTGGCCAACCCTTGCCCGTGGCCAGCGAGGGCTGGTTGGAAACCCTTGCCGGCCAAATCCAAAACCTGAGAAAAAAAAAAAGCAAAAAATTTTAAAAAAAAAAAATAAACCATTGAAAAATTCAAAATATAATTAAAATATTATTTTAAAAATGCCACGATAGTGTCGGTAGTCCATGTCAGCAATTTCCAGCCAAAATTGACCGAATAGACTTAATTGACAAGAAGTGAAAAGATTTAGGATTGAATTGACAAAATCTAAAGATTTAGGACTAAATTGGCAAAAATGCAATATGTTTAGGACTTTTTAGACAATTTCCCCGATACTTTTCAAAAATGGGGATTGGACTAGAGATGTGAACTTATCAATGAGATAGCTAATTGATAAATCAACTCTAAATATCAACAAACACCATATTTACTCTAGTTAAAAATTGATTGAGCTTATTTTGCAACATATTTTGGTGATTTCCATCACGTCTTTAAGTCCAATGTGCATTGGCTCATTCTATAGTAGACAACAAGCATGCGCTACACAGTTGGACTCTCTCAAGAAACCACATATTCCACCTTAATACAAACTACATCTATGAATGTCATTAATCATCCAATCCATATCCAGTAGAGCATTCTTAAGAAACTATAAATTGAAGACCGGCGGAAGATGATAGCAATTGGTTTGTTGAGATGAGAGGGAGATTGATGATTTCTTGACTTGGGTTTTGAGTGTTTGTAATTTCTGTGTTTTTGGTGATTGGAGTGTTTTACAGAGTTTCAGTCATTGGATCTCTGCTTATGTATCAACCAATTAGCGGTTGTAAATTGAGATGGAGGTGGCGCAAACCCAAAAAGGAGGCGTGAGGAAGATGAAAGAAAAAGAAGATAGAAGAAAAGAAAGAAAAAAAGAGAAAAGAGAAAAGAAAATTAAAAAAATACCCTTAGACAAAAATTCCTCTGGCATTATATAAGATTTGGTCGGCCAATGATCTTGAACTCTTATTTGAGACTAAGTTAGTCACTTTAGATCTTTATTTGAGATTAAATTGGTCATTTTAAACTCTTGCTTGAGACCTTTATGGGCCCTATTTATAAAAGGTAGTAGCTGTTGGCAATTTTACTTTATTTGAAAATGGTAAAAACATTTTTTTCATTAATAATTTACCCAGAAATAAGAGAGGTAACCTGTAAACTTAGAGACAGGAAAGTAAAACCATTCATTATATCTTCGGTAACTTAGAAACCATTAGACAAGCCCCCTTGTAAGACTAAAAATAATTGATAATACTTTGACAGTAGTAATTCCATCGTATCATCTGATGAGTTATCAACAAATAAATGCTACCACTAGTAAAATGGAACTATTGTTCATAATCTACGAGGTATTTAAATTTGGTATATTTCAATATTTTGTTACTATGTTATTGACAAATAAATCGGGAAATAATAAATGGAAAAAATGGATAACAATATAAATAGTGGACTTTATGGGGGTAACATGATTATGTTGTGGCCTAGGAAATACCAACACTCTCCGACACTCAATCCACGTGTGTTGGAAAATTTGAAACCTGGTAAACTCTCTCGACACTCGAGTCCAAAATGCTAACACGTGAGTTCAGACTTTCGACACATGATTCTGACATGCATGAGGTCAACTTTAAAAATTATTAATAAATGAGGGGTCAAAATGTAAATATATAAAAATAAAAATAATGAATGAAGAAAGAAAAAAATCTGATTTTCTCTTTTTTTCTAACTTTCACTTTCCATGATACATAAATCACCCATTAAAGTTTTCTTTTCTTTTCTTTTCTAACATGCTTTGACACATGAATCCGAATGTGGATTGCCTTTTTTGCTCTTTTAAGTTTTATATATTATTTGAATGTGGTTAGATTTGTCAAATTGAAACAATGAATGATATTGACAAATAGTAAATTAATGTTTTAGTGTAAATTAATTCTAAAATGTTTTTATTATTTATTTATTTATGAATTTGAAATACAAAAATATACATTTAATATACAACGTATTCCAATGTGTCGAAATTCTCTATCCTTTGAGAAATAAAGTGTTGACATGTCGTGTTGTGTCACATGTTGATGTCAATACTACTTAGGTTGTGGATAAGTTATAAAAGTATGTAAGCATTTTCGAATCGACCCTCCAAATGAGCGGTGTAATAATTATTTCAGTGGGAACTTACTAAAATATCAACCGGGCCAACAAGTTGTCGGTCAACTTGGGAACCAATCACAATATAACATGCTTTTGTTATCCTCTCTCGGGCAAAAAGCTAAGAAATGGAAAAGAAAGACAAAAGAAAATGATTGCAGAATTATCATGAATGATTGTAGAGAAAACTTCTATGCCCTTTTCTCAATTTGGGTTTAATGCCATTTTGATACGAACACACACATGAATCTCCCTTTCTCTCCACACTATAAATAGCAAACTCAAAACTAATTTTGACATCTTAATTTCTACAAATAAATCCACAAAATTCATGTGTGTTCTTATGATGAACCCTAATCTTATAACGTGTCACGGGACAAAACTATAATTTAAAGAACAACAAAGATCCCTATAAGGGGATTTTTCCATGACACCACGCGCATTCTTAGATATGTTACAAAAAGCTGTAATGGTATAGACATGGCAAAACGGCTAATAGAGGTGGCTCAAGCATTCTATAAAGTGATTTTTCAATTGACATATTTCAACGGACTGTGGTGAAACATGCTTGGTAAAATGGCTAATAGAGGCATGAATAATAATTCAATTTATTAGCAGGATAGTGAATCTACTAACTGCTCTCTCTCTAAAGTGAGAGTTCTCTCTACCTATTTGGTAGCTTCCTCACATCCAAACCCTAGATAGATTCCTACCTTCTTCATAGTAATCGATCATGGAAGACCCCATACCACATAACCCCTTTCCCCTTAACCCTAAATCGAGAAACCCACCCCCAATAGCGTCCCCTCCCCCTCAATTCCTTCTCCCCACTTCCAAAACCTTTTTACATACCCTTTTAGTGGAGTAGTCGCCACAACTTCCAACAGTCATGGAGTCCAAAGATGATGAGGATGTCCGCCTGGCAATGCTTTGCAAAAGATTGGGAAAGCTATGGTCAAATCAAGCCATCACCACAGTAGATGATGTTATTTCAGCCACAAAGGTAAGAGAATGTCAGCAAACCCTAATTGGGCAGTTATATCAGAACCCAAAAATCAATTTCCAAGCATTCCAGAATACAATGCGAAGGGTGTGGAAGGCTAAAACTGTAGCAATTAATCTGTTAGCTCCTGGAATTTTCGCATTTCATTTTGCCTTGGAAACAGATAAAGAGAGAGTTGTTTCAATGGGACCTTGGTCTTTTGCAAACCACCTCCTACTCCTAAAACCCTAGGTACCGAACACCCCCCCAGCATGTTATAAATTTGATACCTGTAGTTTTTGGGTTCATATTCATGGGCTACCGGCAGAATGGATCTCAGAAGAAGTGGTGGAATGAATTGCAGGAGACATTGGGGAAGTACTAAAGGTGAAGATAAAAGCAAAAGGATACATGCCTTATATGATAGGGAAAGCCAGAGTTGCTATTGATATGCTACTGTCGCTGAAACCGGGAGTAATTTTCAGCAACAATGGAAAAAAGATCTAGCGAGATTTTAGGTATGAACGACTACCATACTACTGCTACTCGTGTGGAAGATTGAGGCATTATGCACATAATTGTGATGAAATTCCATACCAAGAAGATCAGTTTCTGAACAAAAAAGACATGATGTTTGGCCCCTGGATGAAGGCAGAAGTAAATGAATACAACCCATTCTGGGATGTATATTATGGGAAAACGATGGAGGAATTGCTGAAGGACATTAAGACCTTTGAACTCGCAGTTACCAAGGGAGAGATGGTTAAATACGAAAAACAGAAGGGGGTTACGCCAACCCATGATGCTCCTTTGCAAAATGGAAAAGACCAGAAGCTATCCAAGAATAAATGTACTGGAACCAGACAGGTGTGGACCTTGTGATCCTAGATGAAGGCCAACAACTTAATCAAAATAATAAAAGCATAAGCACCATGACAGGAAATATGGCTGAAAGGAAAGGCAAAGGGCTAAAACATGCAGCTATGAAGAAACTAAAAAGGTACTCCTCATATGCACTACAGGGGATGAGTAACTCGGTAATCGATGAAATGACCTTACTAGATACCCCTATTCTCATGGAGAAAGAAACACGACAATGGGCTTTGGTGGCTAGCCCTAATAAGCCACCGAGTCACAAATGAAGATATTAAGCTGGAACTGTCAAGGGTTAGGCACACCCCTAACATTCTAGGCTATTAGAGCCCTAGTGGCTCAAGAGAGACCCACTATTTTATTTTTAATGGAAACGAAAAACAAGGAGGAGGTGTGTAAAAGACTACAATGCATATTACAGTTTCAAAACAGCTTTATAATCAATCCAAGAGGTATTGCTGGGGGTTTGGCGGTTTTCTGGAATGACCAGGTATCCATCACTATCAACTTGAGTTCTCCGCTCTGCATACACACCAACTGCACGTATGGGGAAATGAACCACACCATGAGAGTGTCTTTTATCCATGCACCTACTGATTTCCAAGACAGGTTGAGGTTATGGGCTGACATAGTATCTACTAGACACCTTAACCATGACCCTTGGGTATGTCTTGGAGACTTTAATGAAGTATTGTATGTGTGGGAGAAGGTGGGAAAGAGACTAGCTGAAAATTACATAATGAAAGCATTTCAAGACTTTCTAGATACATGTGGTTTAATAAATATAGAAAGCAAGGGCTGTGCTTTTACTTGGTCCAATCACAAAGAGGGAGTTGAGTTTGTGAAGGAAAGACTAGATAGGGCACTTTGCAATATAGAATGGAAGGTGGAGTCCCTGTCAGTAGAGGTATTTGCCCTACTTGCTGTAGGTTCAAATCATCGTCCATTATTGGTGGATTTATTTCCTCAGTTAGAACAACGAAAGAAGGACTTTAAGTTCGAAGCATACTGGATTGAAGATGAGGAATGTGTGCAAGTCATGTTGGACTTATGGACACAGCAAGCAGATGAGACGGATGGACTAAGTAGGAAACTTAAACAGATCACTATGACGCTCCACTCATGGAGTAAGAAAAAATTCTCTAATGCCCACAATGCAATTAAATCTCTAAAGGGGGAAATGCAACGGTTGATTAATTGCCCAGCACTGAACTATGACAAGGAAAGAGTTCAATTGTTGAATGGCGAGATTGAAAGATTATGGCAACAAGAGGAAATTTACTGGGGAATGCGTTCCCGTATTCAATGGCTAAAATGGGGGGACAGAAACACTAAGTTTTTTCATGCAACAACGGTGCAAAGAAGGCAAAGAAATAGAATTTCTATGTTGAAAAATCAGAATGATGAATGGATACGTGACCCGAGCTGGATTAAACAGATGTCCACATAATTTTTTAAAGAACTCTATACCTCAATGGGAGAGCGAAATTTCCAACCAGTCCTAGACTAGCTTCCAAGCTTGGTAACAGAGGAGATGAATCAGGTATTAACAGGAGATATCACACTAGAGGAAATTAAATTTGCTACCTTCCAATTGGGAGCGTTAAAAGCCCCTGGACCAGACGGATTGAATGGACAATTCTTCCAACACCATTGGACTGAAATCAGCTCAGACATTTACAAAGAAGTTAAAAAGTTTTGTGAGTCTAGTCGCCTTAACCCGAGCTGAACAAAACTCTTATTACCCCGATACCAAAAGTTCAAAATCCAGAACAGTTGGATCAATTTAGGCTAATCAGTTTGTGTAATTTTGCATACAAAATTATATCGAAAGTGCTGGCAAACAGATTGAAGAAATTCCTCCCCCAACTGATTACTATGGAACAAAGTGCCTTTGTCCAAGGAAAACCGATACATGACAATGTGTTACTTGTGCAAGAGGTGATTCACCAGCTAAGAATACAGAGGCGACAAAGGAATTTCCAAGCAATCCTAAAACTTGACATGAAAAAGGCCTACGATCGAGTCGAATGAGATTTTCTAGAGGCTAGCATGCTTAAAATGGGTTTTAGCAATGTCTAGGTTTCTTGGGTGATGCAATGTGTATCAACGGTGTCCTATAGTGTCGAGTTAATGGTCAACCTCTACCATATTTCAAACCATCTCGAGGAATTCGACAAGGCGACCTACTATCTCCCTATCTTTTCATAATAGTTGCAAACATCCTATCTCAATTGCTGCATAAAGCGGTAGAAGATGGCAGCATAAAAGTGATCAAACTAAATAGGGAGTGTCCTACCCTATCCCACCTAATGTTTGCGGACAACTTAATCCTATTTATGGATGGAAAACTAATAGAATGTCAGAATATTGCCGTTGTTTTGAATCGATACTGCTTTGTGTCTAGACAAGCTATTAACCTGAATAAATCAAGCATATTCTTCAGCAAAGATTACCCACAAGCATTGAAGCAAAGAATGGCCAACGAGATGAGAGTGCCTAAAATTGAAAAAACAAGGAAGTATTTGGGTATTCCCTCGGACTGGGGTCGATCCAAGAAGGAGATGTTTGCTTGGATATTAGCTAGAGTAAATGCTAAACTAGAGGGCTGGAAATAAAAACTTATATCTAAGGCAGGGAAAGAAGTGCTGATAAAAACAATTGTACAAGCAATTCCGCAATACGTCATGTCCATTTTTAAAATCCCACTATCCATATGTCAGGCTATTGAACGAAAAATTGTTGACTTTTGGTGGAAGATTAATGACCAGCATAGAGGAGTTCACTGGAGAAGTTGGAAAGTACTAAAGAAACAGAAAGAAATGGGTGGGTTGGGATTTAGGGACTTAATCACTTTTAATGAAGCTATGCTTGACAAACAAGCCTGGCGATTACTCTAGCAGCCTGATACCCTATGGAACAAAGTGTTTAAAGGTCTATACTACCCACGTGGACATCTATTATAGGCAGCAAGAGGTAGTGACCCCTCTTGGGGATGGCAAAGCCTGATAGTTAGGAGGAACATTCTAGCACCATCTTTCCGATGGATCATTGGTAATGGCAAGAAAGTCAAAATTCGGGAGGACAAGTGGCTACCTAAAGGAGTGCTTGGAGGGCTAGCAAATAGGGATGATCCTCAAATGGTGTCGGAATTAGTAGACGAGGAACAAATGAAATGGAAGGAACATAGCATTAGGGAATTATTTGACCAGCAAACAGCAATAGAAATTCTATCGATTCCCCTAAGCAGAACACAGCAAGAGGACCAAATTATTTGGGCACCTACTAAAATAGGAATATATGCGGTTAAGAGTGCATATCATTGCAAACAAGCAGCACAAAGATCATATTCAACAAGGCGAGGCCTCCTCTTCATTCCGATACCAAATACACTTTGGCGTCGAATATGGCTTGCGAAAACACAATCGAAACTCAAGCATTTTCTATGGTAGCTATGTCACAATGCACTACCTACACGAGTCAACCTTCAACGAAGGAATATCATACTTGATGCTTAGTGTGCGATATGCCAAAACTACCTTGAAACAAGTGAGCACTTATTCCTCCTTTGTCCCTGGACAAAATTTGTTTGGGAACACCCCGACATTTAGATCCATGTTAATCGACGCCAAATCACAAGCATAGATGAGTGGATCGACCAATTCAAATGAAATGGAAGGAACATAGCATTAGGGAATTATTTGACCAGCAAACAGTAATAGAAATTCTATCGATTCCCCTAAGCAGAACACGGCAAGAGGACCAAATTATTTGGGCACCTACTAAAATAGGAATATATACGGTTAAGAGTGCATATCATTGCAAACAAGTAGCACAGCATCATATTCAACAAGGCGATGCCTCCTCTTCATTCCAGATACCAAATACACTTTGGCGTCGAATATGGCTTGCGAAAACACAATCGAAACTCAAGCATTTTCTGTGGTAGCTATGTCACAATGCACTACCTACACGAGTCAACCTTCGACGAAGGAATATCATACTTAATGCTCAGTGTGCAATATGCTAGAACCACCTTGAAACAAGTGAGCACTTATTCCTCCTTTGTCCCTAGACAAAATTTGTTTGGGAACACCCCGACATTTAGATCCATGTTAATCGACGCCAAATCACAAGCATAGATGAGTGGATCGACCAATTCAAGCACACGACGACCTCCTTCGAGCTACTTACCCAGATTCTATGGCAGATCTAGCGAAGCCGGAACAACTGCGTTTTCCGAAACCAGTTGCCCAACCTGATGATTCTTCTTGACTCAACCCTAATCAAACACCAGAACCTCAACAAAGGGACCTTACGGAGCTATATAGGAGAGGCGCACAGGAAGAACTCACCTGATCAGTGGACTCCCCCAGCCCGTGGTTCTCTCAAATGGAATGTCGATGGATCTTTCCTTAGCGAAACCGGAATAGCTGCTGTTGTCGGAGTCTGCAGGGACCATGTGGGGACATTGCTTGATGGGTTTGCTCGCTCGGTCCACATCGAATTGGCCATCCAAGCTGAAGCAACAGACATCGTCGAAACCCTAAGTCGGTTGGCCAACAACAACCCTGCAGAGAACGAAGAAGTGAGCTGGGAGTTAGAAACTGATCAGATGGAGTTAGTGAGTTTGATAAGTCAACCTGCAGATCACAAGAGTTGGGAGAATTCGGGCACAGATCACTCAACCTGGGAAGTGCACACCTTTATCAGTGAAGCCCAAGCCCTTTTAGCAAAAATCCGGCCCATGAAGATAACCCATTGTAGGAGAGGCGCAAATAGAACTGCGGACTGGGTAGTGAAGGCCCATCGCAACAATAGACTATCAGATAACTGGGTCCAATATCCCCCATCGAGCCTTTTGGATATTTTATGTTCAGATGTAACCCACTTGACTACTTATCAATGAAACTTGCGTATTTTCGACCAAAAAAAAAAAAAAAAAAAGGCCGATAGAGGCGACTCAATCAAAATTTTTACGAGGGTTTTTAAATTGATTTACATCTTTTTATTTGTCCTTAATTTGATTAAATATCAAAATATTCAAATTTCATTTAGTGTTAATATTACGAAAATCCAAAACTAGTACACATGTGACAAATTTACCCAAAATTAATTTTTTGACTATTAAAATCTCTAAATTAATATACTTGTGATAAATTTGAACACCAAAACCATAAACTGGTACATTTGTGACAAATTTATCCCCGATTAAGTTTTCTTAAATTAGATCAACATTATGAAAAATCATAAATCGATACATCTATAACAAACGGAGAGTAAAAACATAAATTAATATATTGGTAAATTATCAAGTGTCATCAAACTCAGCAATTTGACATATAAAATTTAACGGAAACTAATAAATGGTAAGTTTGTCGAGTGTACCAGTTTTGGATAAATTTATCACGTAAGTACTGTTTAGAATTTTTCATGGTACTAACCATTTTCATTTTTTTTCCAAAATACATCAATTTCCTTTTTCTCAGATTTTCCCATCAAATTTTTCTGGGCAAAAATCAAGCTATGCAACCGAGCTAACTCCCGAGTTTATTAATTTGGGTTTTCATCTATCGTTGTCATCCTCGTCACTTCCGCTCTACAACTCCGATTCTCTCTCGCAAGAAGAAACTCCGTCGATGGAAAGAACGTTCTCCTGCATTCTCTGTCCTGCTCCTCCCTCGCCTATGCCATACTCTTCTCCCGCTCCTCCCCTCACGTGCGCAGGCTCCTCCGCCCTTCTCTCTCTTTCTCTTCCTCTTCGCTTCCTCGCGGCGCCAGTGCTGGCCAGCCGGCTAATGGTGCCTCCCAGCGTCGCCTGCACCTCCGGTGCTGCAGGTTGCTTCCCTCAACGTCGTCCTGTTCTTCTTCCCCGTTCAGGTTCGATTGGAACTTCACTTCGCTCTGTCTTTGCGCTATCATGACTCCGACTCAGCCTTCTCCAAGCAATTCCGCTTTGTGGCGTCCACTCCTCTTGAGCTGCTCACTGATGTTTCGCGAGCTACTGTAATGGATTCGTGTATCTAACGTGCCAGTCTGGAGTTGGATGCTACCAAAGCCAGACCGAACGCTATGCTTTACTTTTCCTTCACTATAATGGGGAGAATAGACTTCAACACCAAATTTCAGCTTCCCTCAAAGTAGGGTCGGATGCACCCAAAACCGAATGCCAAAACCTCTGAGTATCTTTGGATCGGTTGAAAGAGAAGGCAGAAATGCCAAGGTTAATAAGCAGACATAAGTCATCAGTGTTTAAAGAAGTATGATAAAACCAATGAAAAAAGTGTTAGAAGGCTTAAGATCCTTCAGGCGTAGGGCGAAGTCGGAAGCTTAACAATTGGACTCCTTTGTTCTCGGAAAAGTATGAGTCAGCCTTATGCCCAATGGAAGGGAATTCTTGGAGGCGGAGAACAAAGACGGGAAGTATAGCCTTATCCAAGCTTGAAGGAGCCATAGAAAAGCCCAGAAGTGGGCATACCCATACCAACAGAAGCAAAACCCAAGCCGGGGTAAAGAGCAGCCAAGGCAAAGCGAACCATAGAGATAAGCTTGCCCTGTGCGAGATGAAAGGCTAGCCCCCTTAGTTCTCGAGCTACTTGGAGAGAAGGGTGATAGAACACAAACTTATACAACCAACACAGGAGGAAGGCCACATGTTCATCCTCTTCATCCTTGCCAGTCCGCCGAGCAAACGTAGTTTGAAAATGGGTAAAAGAAAGGTCGGCACCTTGCTAAAAATAAGGACAAACATTGGGATTGATGGAGCTAGGGTCTTCTCCACTCGGACTTAGACCAGTGATGACATACACATCTAACAAATTCGCTGACATGGGTCCAGACCGAAGAAAGAAGCAGTTGACCAACGAAGACCAAAAGCTTGCGAGACTCCCCAAAAGTTTGTGGTTGATTTCCAATCAAAGGTACAAAATTCAAGAGCCTTAGCAATCTGAGCTCTATGCCAAATTCATGTTGGGAAAACCTGGGTCTATTGTACCAATCAAAAAAGACTTGATCGAAGGGATAAAAAGCCCTAAGTTACCACCGGCTGTGGTGGCTCCGCTGGATAAGGCTTACCATGATCCTTGACGAAAAGGGGAGAGGTTCAAATCTCAGCAGGGTCATTAGGTAACTTAAGTGTGCTGCCGGGGTGGTGGGTCCTCCCGCTTACGTAGAACCCCAGGGTTTACCCTCCGGCTGTCGGCTGTGCGGGGTTCCTTGGGTCACCAAAAAAAATGCCCTAAGTTTATGGAATGCGGGACTCCAAACATATTCTACAATGTGGTCCCTCTAGAGTGTGGAAGGGGTTCTTCCATGTATCTAGGGAAACATTCAGAAAAAAGGGAGGAGGTACCTGCATTCACTGGCATGGCTCAAGAACTATCTCCTCGACTGCTTCCTTCAATGAGTTTTGAAGCTGCAAGTAGATATTATCAGCGTACTCTGAAGACTAAAGCTACTCGAGACGGGCAAGAAAGGTGGCAAGATCATATCAACAAGACATGGTAGGACCAGAGGGGAACCAAGAAACGGTGAAAACAACAAGGAAGAAGGATAAAAATTGAATCTTGAAAGCGAGTTTCAATAGTGTCGGAAGAGACAGACTAGAGTCAGAGCAAAACGTCTATAGGGAAAAGGTTGCGAAGGATTCGAAAAGGATATGAATGTAGGCTTCAAAAGGCATCATATCGTAACTAGTAAATTGGGAGTCAAAGCGGGGTGTCGCGGAAACCCAGGTAAATAAGATCGGCAAGTACGATCATTAAAAGTAGTTTAAAAGGATTAAACTATCATTTAATCATTTTAAAGAGGCCATTTCTTGGCACCAAAAAAGAAACTTTTGGGCTTTGGGAATGGACAAAGATAGTTAGGCCCAATCAACGGGGAACATTCAAGCTATAGGTTGTAAAGTAGTGGACGACGAAGGTATCGAAGGGTGCGATGTCAAGAAACCGCTTGGGAAGGGCGTGATAAGAACGAAGGCGGTTTTGAAGTATGAACATCAGTGAATATTCGGATAAGGAAGAATAGTTAATGCTATGGTGCCAAAACTTCCAAATCCATCCGAAGATCAAAGCAGTAACCACTCGAGCAATTATTCGAAGGATCTCACTATAAATAGTCAATAATGGGTTGATGTAGAAAACCTTTTACCAAAATCAACAATCGAGAACATCTCGTTTTATCTTTTATCGTGCGTTTACTTTCAAATCGCAAGCTTGCTTTATCGCATTTAGTTTTCTCCTATTTTTCTTTTCATTTCGATTGCCTGTAGTGTAGAAACAAGTCGCTTTCTTTCCGAAACAACACATAACCCATATCGGCTTCAACAATTTTGAATTGTTTCAAGGTGTGATTCACGAAGAAGCTGCCTCTCATTTCTCCACATGAGACACAAAGACCCATTCTTATATATATAATTATTGAATCCAAATAGGAAGTTTTAGTAAGGAAGCCTGCATAAATTAGGAGACCTAGTTGATCTAGTAACTTTGAATCAAGTTTTTTTACGCATCCAAAATCGAGATATATTTTTAACACTTATCCTTAATTATACTCCTAAATTATTAATTACTATATGAATTACTGTTATCTTTACTTTATATTATATTACATTATACTACATTATACTATATGTCACTTATTACACGGATAGCATGACTCCATATCTTTGGGATATGTCCAGAGAAGGGAAATAACAGTCGGCTTATTACGACAAGAATAAATGGAACTTTCATTGGAATTGGTAGGCGTGGAAATCTATGACCCCATATCTTGCAGAGACATAATGAAACCAGAAAATATCCCATATTCAATAGTCAAAAGACAAACGAAAAAAATTCAATGCTAAGCTATCAAATTTCCCATCCACTCAATATTTGTGATCAAATTTCTTCACCCAATTACCATCACAATCCCTCGAATCTGAATAGGTCTAAGACTCAAAGGGAGAAAAAAAATACATGTGAGAGATCTATCATGAAGTGGAACAATTCAAAATGTCACCTCCCGTATTCCCTAATTGGTGAATAATATTCACTTACCAACGAATATTGTGAAACTTATGGGCATCGGCATGTTAAACTAAAAAACGCATTCAAGCAAGTGTCCTATTTGGGGACTACCACTAATGGCGCTCATAAATAGACAACCACCCGAATCTTGTGTGAGACTAAGAGAGGTTACATGAATTTGACCTTCCTTGTTGATGAGCAACAGGCACGCCAATGAAGTCACTATCGTGAAAATTCAATGCACGAAACCACCATTTGAAAATTCTTCCTTTCCGCATATGACAAAGAAGACTAGCGACGATGTCGAGGCATATTAAAAAAAACAGCTAATAATGCAAGAAGACGCCATGAACTCCTAATTAAATCTCTTGCTTCTTCTCCTTAATTTTAATCTCGCTTCTCTTTCACTCAAAAACTTCATGGAAACAGAAGTGGCCAATGATTTGTCTCCGTTGGCAAAGGTTTACAAGGATGGCCGAGTGGAGAGACTCATGAGCACGGCCACTGTCCCTCCGTCGCTCGACGAGAAAACCGGCGTCCAATCAAAAGATGTCGCCATTTCATCGGACTCCACCGTGTCAGCAAGACTTTACATCCCCAAAGCAGCGATCGGCTCTCTCCATAAGCTCCCTGTCCTCGTGTACTTTCATGGGGGAGGCTTCATAATTGAAACGGCATGGTCGCCGACTTACCACAACTATCTCAATCCCCTCGTTGCGGAGGCTAACATCATTGCTGTCTCTGTCGAATACAGAAGGGCACCAGAGCATCCTCTTCCGGCAGCTTATGATGATTCGTGGACTGCCCTCAAATGGGTGGCCTCTCATTCTGCTGGAAACGGTCCTGAGGAGTGGTTGAATTCTCATGCCAATCTCAAGAAGGTAATCATGATTGTTCTTCATTTTTTATATAGAACAACTCGTTATGTAGATCTAACATGTGTTTGGTATAGTTGTAATTGTAACATAGCGGTGTTAAGCTGTGAATTGTTATTTCCGGTGCTTTTGGTGATATGCGTTTCAGAATCACGACCCTGCAAAGTTGAGTGAAGCAATTACTTAAAAGCTATCGCCTGCTAGTGATGGGCAAGAAGCAGGCATCCGTCCCCCGTCGCTTGATATGAAAACTTGCCTTGTCATTACCCCGTCATGTCGTGCCTCGTGCAAGGCAAGTCTGACTTCGCGAGCCCCGCTGTAAAATCATTATTTTTTTCGCAAAAGAACAAAAACCACTTGCTAGATGGTTATTAGATATTTTTCTCATTTTTGATTATTTTTATAAGAATGGGCTCATTGCTAGATTTTATTATAAAGGATAGCGTCATGGGTTGGTTTTACAGAGCCAACCAAGGTCCAATCTTGACAAGTTAGTCAATGGGGGACAATAGTGAAGATGAAACGCATGGAAAACAATTGCCCCATAATTGCATACATACTTTCCAAGATTGCATTTTGTACGAAAGCAAGACTAGACTTGTAAGGAAAGGAGATTCTTCTTAGGGTTGTATTAGACTTATTTCGTATGTTTAAAGCAGATAATAATATAAACACTTAAATTAAAGGAATTTAAAATACAATTTTCTCTTAAAGTGTATATGGGGTGGATTAGCAGGGCGGGGCAGGCTAATACCAGCCCTTACCCTCCACGCCAATTGGCCCGCCTCATCCCTCATGATTTTATTTTGTGGAGAAGATTTGCCCCATTCGGGCCGGTGCCCTCGGCCCCATGCTCATCTCTGCTGTAGATTGCTACAGCTTTGAGGGTACTATAGTCATGAGAAGTTTGTCAAACGTCTTCTAAAATTTACAGCATCCCTTTTCACGGAAATAGATATTGTGAGGAAATTGTTCCAAACAGACTCTCATTGACTTTTAAAAATCAGTCCATTATCTTTGCCTTCATACTATTTAGAGAGCTTGAGGCCAAATAAATAAATAAAAACCGTTTGAATTTACCTCCAAAATCAATATTACAACAAGGTCAGCTTCAATTGTAGAATAATTTTTAAAATATTGGGATAAGTGTATTGAATGTCCTAATATTTGTTATAAAAGTGCAATTGAATCCTTAAACTTTCAAAAAGTGCAATTAAGTTTTAAGACTTTTAATGAAAGTGTAATTGAGTCCTAAAACTTTCAAAATATGTAATCAATGGAAGGACTTGATTTTGATTGGACCAATTTGACAAATTTGAGGATTTGATTGTAGTTTTTGAAAGTTTTGAGAGTTAGATGCACTTTCATAACAAGTTTAGCACCTTGCACTTTTTAAAAGTTTTGTGACTCATTTATACTTTTGTGACAAGTTTTAAGATTTTTAGTATATTTATCCCAAAAAAAAGTAAGGTGACTGCAGATAATATTCTTTACAAATTTTAAAGATTTGAGGTTCTCAACACTGAAACAATAACAAAATCTATTTCAAACTCTAAAGTTAGTAGAATAAGCCAAAACGCAAAAATAAAGCCATAGTAAAATTTGGTTGCCAGAATTGGTCTTGAAATATATTTTTAATGAAACAAATATGAATAGTTCTATCATAGGCGCTAGATTGTATGTTCAAATTTCCAAAATGGTTTTGGCTGCGCAGTGGAGATTTCAAATTTATCATCAACTTGGTGTAATCCTGTTTCGCTATTCCATCTGCGCAGTGGGGATTTCAAATAGTTGAAAAGAGTTCGACGAATACCTAGAAGTGTCATTCGATTTCGATGGTTTCAAATACAATGTCTGATGTCTCTGACGGTCAAATGGTCCTCTATTGTGAACTGTTCATTACTGCATCCTCAAACATGCTCAGCAATGTGTATACAAAATAATACAGCATTCTCTAAACTCTTCACAGGTCTTTATGTCTGGAGATAGCGCGGGTGCTAACATAGTTCACAACATGGGCATCCGACTCGGAGAGGAAAAGCTAAATGGAATTGGAATTTCAGGCATCATTATGGTGCATCCTTATTTCTGGGGCGAAGAATCATTGCCTTCGGAGCCCACCGAACCTGGGAAAAGGTCCAAGATCAGGGACCTCTGGCATGCAGCGAAACCAACGACCACTGGGTGTGACGACCCGCTGATGAACCCGGCGACCGACCCGAGGCTCTCAGATTTGGGTGTCAGCAGGGTCCTAATTTGTGTTGCTGAGAAGGATATGTTGAGACAGAGGGGTTGGTATTACAAGGAGGTGTTGAGTAAGAGCGGATGGAAGGGAGATGTGGAAGTGATGGAAGCACCTGGGGAGAATCATGTGTTTCATTTGATGGATCCTGGCTGTGAGAATGCTGCGAAGATGATGAAGAGATTGGTTTCCTTCATGAACGAGGACAAATAGGGTTAGAGGTATTACTGTCAATAAGCGGCTTCTGTGTGCAGGGCCAACTCTTGTTATCTCTACCCCTACTTGCACTAAAAGATAGAGTCTCGTTTTCCATTCGCCAGGAACTATGTTCCATGTGAGGTTATTTTCGTATATGGTTTGTAAGTTTGAAATCCTGGGGTAAAATCTTTTAACCGGCGACCTGTTGGTTGGGTACGGTGATGGTAATTCACCGATAATATCCACTACTTACAAATGTCAAGTTATCGAAATTATTAATTTCAAGTATTATATGAGTTATCTACTTATGTAGGAATTTACCTTTCAAAATAAAAACTTAGCGGTGAAATTGGTATCTTCTTGATGTAGGTCCGCTTACAGGTTCTCTTCTCCTGAAGAGCTTTCCCTACCTCTTGTGGTAGCTCCCCCAAATCCAAAAACCCTAAACCTCCTACAGCTCCATCATTTGGTACTAGTAATGGGGGAAGCCATAGCCTCCACAACCCATTACCGATTTCCCCCTTAGCCCCAACCCACCAGCCCCAGCAATTTCTTCTTCTTTCGTCACTTCTCTGCCCTAACCTTTTCTTCCTCTTCCACCCAGCACCTTGAAAGACGATACCATCCACACATTGCATACACCATTTCTTCCACTCACCCAACATTACCCACCCCCAAATCAACCTAGTGGACTCTGCTCTACAACAACACAGAAGCTCGGACCAGCTGAAATGGACACCACAGAAGAGGAGGAAGTTAGACTAGCCATGTTATGCAAAAGGTTGGGGAAACTGTGGTCCCATCAACCAATAACATCAGTAGATGATGTAATTTCAGCTAACAAGGTAAGAGAATGCCAACAAACCCTTATAGGGCAGCTATATCAGAACCCTAAGATTAATTTTCAAGCATTTCAAAATATAATGCGGAGGGTTTGGAAGCTCGAGAATGTAGATATCAACCTGTTAGCTCCTGGTATATTTGTTGCACAATTTGCTTCAGAAAAGGATAAGGATAGAATATTGACAGCAGGACCGTGGTCTTTTGCAAACCATCTATTGTTGATGAAGCCATGGCAACCAAATACTCCCCCAGCATGCTATAAATTTGACACATGTAGTTTTTGGATCCATATCCATGGTTTACCTGCAGAATGGATATCGGATGAAGTAATAGAACGTATTACAGAGGATATAGGACAAGTAATTGAGGTTAAAATTGAGGCCAAATGCTACATGCCCTATAAAATAGGGAAGGCAAGAGTAGACATGAATATGGACACACCTCTGAAACAATGAGCACTTTTCAATAATAAGGGCAAGAAAATTTGGCTGGATTTCTGGTATGAACGTCTCCTGCACTATTGTTATTCCTATGGCAGGTTAGGGCATTATGCTTAGAGTTGTGAGGAAATTCCATATCAAGAAGATCGTTTCCTTGATAAAAAAAAAAAAAGACATGATGTTTGGTTCATGGCTGAAAGTTGAAGCAAATGAATCTAGTCCGTTTTGGGATGTATACTATGGGAAGTCAATGGAGGAACTACTAGAGGAAATGGGCTCACCTGAAACATCAACAAACCAGGAGAGATGGTAGTATATGAAACGCAACAGGAAGCTAGTCCAGCTCAAATTCAAAATATAGACAAAGGCAAAAGAAAGGAAGTTACCCAAGAGGAGATCATTTGGCACAAAACAGCAGGAGTAACATTTGATTTAGAACCTGATCAGGAAGGGGAACCCCACCCAACGAGTACAATTCCCATGAAAGGGACTGCTGTTGAAAAAAGGGGTAAAGGACCCAAACATGTCGTTCAGAAAAGAATGAAGAGATACTCTCCCTATGTTCCACAAGGGACGGGTAAGCATGTTAGAGGAAGAAACAAGAGGATGGGCTTTGGTGGCTAGCCCTAATAAGCCACCATATCACAAATAAAGCTATTAAATTGGAATTGTTAGAGGCTGGGCACTCCCCTGACATTCCAGGCTATTAGAGCCCTAGTGGCTCAAGAGAGGCCCGCTGTTTTGTTTCTCATGGAAACAAAGAACAAGGAGGAGGTTAGTAAGAGATTGCAACAAAGACTAAAATTTCAGAATAGCTTCATAGTAAACCCAAGAGGCATTGCTGGGGGATTAGCATTTTTTTGGACTGATCAGGTAGCACTCTCGATTAAATCAAGCTCTATGCATTGCATACATTTAACTTGCACAGATAGGGAGACGAGCAATACCATGAGAATGTCCTGTGTCCATGCACCTATTGATTTTTAGGAAAGACTAAAATTATGGGCTAATATTTCAACAACTCAAAACTCCTTCCATGGTCCCTAGGTGTGTTTTGGGGATTTCAATGAGGTGCTGTATGTATGGGAAAAAGTGGGTAAACGTGGGGCTAAAAACTATAGAATGAAAGCTTTCCAAGATTTTCTAGACTCCTGTGGACTAATGAACATTGATAGCAAGGGGTGTGCTTTTACCTGGGCAAACAATCGAGAGGGGGAAGAGCACGTGAAGGAAAAATTAGATAGAGTACTAAGCAACATAGAGTGGAGAGTGGAGTTCCCTGAGGCGAAGGTGTTCGCCTTACCTGCGGTGGGGTCATACCATAGCCCTCTATTGCTGGATTTAAATCCTCAGGTGGAAAAAAGAAGGAAAGAGTTCAAATTCGAAGTATACTGGATAGAGGACGAAGAATATGAGCATGTGATGAAAGAATCCTGGCTGGAAAGACATGCAGAGGAGGGAGACCTAAGCTCCAAACCGAAAAGAGTTACAACAAAGCTCCATACATGGAGTAAAAGAAAATTTTCCAATGCCCGCAACACCATTCAGTCATTAAAGGAAGAATTGCAGCAAATAGTCAATGATACAGCAGTGAATCATGACAGCAAGAGGGTTCAAAAACTGAAAAGGGAAATTGAAAGACTATGGTGCCAGGAGGAGATCTACTGGGGGATGCGGTCTCGTGTTCAATGGCTAAAATGGGGAGACAGAAATACAAAATTTTTCCATGCAACTACGGTGTAAAGAAGACAGCGAAATCGTATTAACATGCTAAAAAAGCTAAATGGTGAATGGACACGCGACCAAAATCAGATTCAACAGATGGCTACCAGCTTCTTCAAAGAGCTATATACTTCAGTGGGGAATAGAAATATCCAACCAGTATTAGACCAGCTGCCATGCCTAGTAACAGAAGAAATGAATCAAACACTGATCAGGGAGGTTACCTTAGAGGAAATTCAGAGGGCTACTTTTCAATTGGGAGCACTAAAAGCCCCTAGACCGAGATGGGCTGAATGGACTCTTTTTCAACATCACTGGAAAGAAATCAGCCATGATATTTATGCTGAAATTGCTCGCTTTTAGAGATCGGTACCTTAAACCTAGAACCGAATAAAACCACCATTACCCTTGTACCAAAAGTTCATAACCCGAATAGGTGGATCGGTTTCGCCCCATCAGTTTGTGCAATTTCACTTATAAAATCATCTCGAAGGTGCTGGCCAATAGACTAAAGCCATATCTCCCAAAAATGATAACTATGGAGCAAAGTGCATTTATAGAAGGGAGAACAATCTAGGATAACATCTTACTAGTACAAGAGGTCTTACACCAGCTTAGAATAAGAAAGAGAAAAAGGAAATTACAGGCAATCCTAAAGCTGGATATGAAAAAGGCCTATGACCGAGTAGAGTGGGATTTTTTAGAGGCTTGTCTGACTAAAATGGGCTTCAATGGCACCTAGGTGGCGCTAATTATGCAGTGTGTATCTACTGTCTCCTACAGTGTCAAAATCAATGGGCAGCTTCTACCGTACTTTAAGCCATGTAGAGGAATTCGTTAAGGCGACCCACTATCCCCCTACCTTTTTATTCTAGTAGCAAATACTCTATCCCATCTCTTTCACAAAGCAGTGGAAGAAGGCAAAGCATTAAAGGTATCGATTAAACGAGAGAATGTCCCACCCCGTCCCACCCCCGTCCCACCCCGTCCCACCTTATGTTCACGGATGATCTTATCATATTCATGGATGGAAGAATTTCATAATGCCAGAACTTTGCTGCTGTCTTGAACCAGTACTGCTATGCTTCGGGGCAAACTATTAGCCTAAATAAATCAGGTATGTTCTTTAGTAAAGACTGCCCAATAACCTTGAAGCAAAGTTTGACAAATGAGATGAGAGTAGCGAATCCGGATAAAACAGAAAATACTTGGGTATTCCCTCGACTGGGGTAGATCAAAAAAGGAGATATTTGCCTGGATCATTGCTAGAGTGAACAAAAAACTAGAGGGATGGAAAGAAAATCTGATGTCAAGAGCAGGGAAAGAAGTGTTGATAAAAGCAGTCGTACAAGCGATATCTCAGTATGTCATGTCAGTTTTCAAAATCTCGATATCCATATGTCGGGCAATCGAGAGGAAAATTGCTAACTTTTGATGGAAAACGAATGACCAGCACAAAGGAGTCCATTGGAGACGATAGGAATTTTTAAAAGAAAGGAAAGCATAGGGGGAACTTGGCTTCCGAGACCTCATCACTTTTAATGAAGCCATGTTGGGTAAGCAAGCGTGGAGGTTGCTCAATCAGCCAGATAACTTGTACTACCCACAAAGGAACCTATTACAGGCTGGCAAAGGTAGTAACCCCTCTTGGGGATGGCTCAGCATCTTAACAGGGAGAAATACTATCCTCCTTTCATTGAGGTTGTTAGGAAAATCCCTTATGATATTTTGAAGATGACAAAATAAATCAAAGGCTACTAACTTATGCTTTTGAGTTTCGCCTTCTGATTTTGAGTCCGTCCGTACCTCGGGCGCAAATTTGAGTCCGACCGTACTGCACGGAAATTTGAGTCTCGACCGTACTGCATCGAGATTTTAAGTCCGAACGTACCCATCGAAAATCTAGGCGGACTCGAGAATGGAACTACAGGATCGATCACCAACGGTCATATGATTTTCACTTACCTTATTTATATTGATCAACAAGATCAATCATCAGACAACTTCCAAAGAAGGATGAAACACTTATGAAAGCCCGGATTCTGATTGTATGGGCGAGCAGAATCCAAGGGGATTCAATCTACCTCCAACGGTCAAAAAGACTTACCTTATGAAGTCTGTCCAAGAAAGGAAAAGGAAGACTAATCTCTCACGGAAAGAGCCAATGGTCGAGTGTGGCTTGGAGAGTATATAAGGATAGGATGAGACTTAGGAGACTAGAGAGGATAAATATATTCCAAGGCTGATTCAATTCTTCACTAGTTGTCTGAAAAAGAGCGTAATTGAGTGATCCTAGTGAATTACCAAAAAGAGTGACTTTGTGAGACACACTCAAGAGTGTGTAATCACCTTTGATCACATAGTGAAATCCAGCCTATTGGCTGATCGCCTGGAGAGTGGACGTAGGCTTGACAAAAGCCGAACCACTATAATTGTGTTTGCAATCTTCTCTAACTCTCTCTATTTACTTTCTGTTTGTGGATCGGAATAAACTGATATTATTTGCGCGTAAACTTCCTCAACACCTATTCACCCCCCCTCTAGGTGTTTATACTAGTCACATCAGAGGTGGACTATAGGAAATGGTGAGAAGGTGAATATCCACGAGGATATGTGGCTGCCTAGGGGAAAACTACACGACCCAACAAATCGAGAGGACCCAATGATGGTGTCGGAATTAATAGACCAAGAGCACAAGACATGGTAGGAAGACAGAATATGAAGTCTCTTTGGCCAAGAAATAGCTGAAGAAATACTCTCAATTCCACTAAGCAGAAACAAGTTAGAAGACCACATAGTATGGACACCAAATAAGATCGGAATGTACATAGTAAAAAGCGCATATCAGTGCATACAATCCATACAGAGCAGTCCCAAACAGCAAGAAGCTTCATCCTCCTTTTAGACACCACAATCATTATGGCATCGCATTTGGCAATCCCAAACACAACCAAAGTTAAAACATTTCCTATGGCAACTCTGCAATAACGCACTACCGACGAGGGAGAACCTTCGGAAAAGGAATATACTACCTCATGACCTGTGCGAAATGTGCCAAAGCCAACCCGAAACCAGCGAGCATTTGTTTCTCCTCTGTCCATGGTCCGAACAAGTCTAGCAACACCCTGCAATCAAGATCGACATAAATCAGAGGCATGTCACTCGAATCGAAGAGTGGATCGACAAATTTCAGCATAATACCATCCCCTCCGAGCTACTCACTCAGATTTTGTGGTAGATCTGGAGAGGAAGGAATGCCATCATCTTCCGTGGACAGAGACTTCAATCGGTGTTCCTAATCGAGTCAGCCATCGCGCAACATCAAAACATCAGTACATGGATGTCTCGAAAAAACAAAAACCCATCTCACAAACCTGACCCACTTGCTACATGGACACCCCCAGCTCGCGGTTCCCTTAAATGGAATGTCGACGGGTCCTTTTGCCGAGAGAATAGAGCAGCTGCAGTTGCAGGGGTCTGCCGAGACAGCTAAGGAAGATTGATTGCTGGTTTCACACGTTCTATCATGGTTGAAGCGCCGGTCCAAGCAGAAGCTGAAGCTGTCCTTGAAACCCTCAGATGGTTATCGATAGAAGAAGGAGCAGAAAAGGAAACCCTCAGCTAGGAACTGGAAACTGACCAGCTTGAGCTGGTGAAGGTGATAAGTACAATGCAGATCCGAAGCCACTAACTCCCAAGCTGCAGAAGCTGAACACGGACGCCCACTTTGATTGGGAAATACAGACCCATCTTCAAGAAGCCCAAGGCCTCCTAGCAAACTTGTGGCCCATCAAATTTAGCCACTGCAGAAGATATGCGAATAGAGCAGCGAATTGGGCCACAAAGGCTTAACGTCGTCAAGTGTTACCGAGCAACTGGGTCCAATACCCCCCATCGAACCTTTTCGAAATTTTATGTTCTGATGTATCTCACTTTCCTTTTTAGTAATGAAAGTATCCATATTTCCGACCAAAAAAAAAACATGGTAAGGAATTTTTTTGCCATTCAAATAAGTAACTTACTAACATTGGCCGGTTTTTGCTTCGGTAAATTACCAACACTTTGAGCAATTTACAAACGCCATATTCAATGCTACTTTTATTCAATTTGAGAAAGCTACAAACACTGATATAATCACATTCTTACTGTGTTGCGAGCGTGAATTTTATTCACTCACTTTCTCCTTTATTGGAATGAAAGGTAATAATGTATTGGTTGAAATAACTCATTTAACATGCCTATGTAGGCTCGCCATTTAGGGTGGTAAGCTACCGACCAAAGTAAGAAAATTACCAAAGTTCAATAGAAAGTTATATAAGTTAGATTCCAATTCAAACTTGCACAAAACTTAGAACCGCTTACCTCTAATTTTTACTTTAGTAAATTACGTACACTTTGAGGAATTTATGAACACCATATTCAATGGTAAGTCATCAAGCTAATCTAAAATTTGTCATTGGAAATATGATCTTACTGTTGCAGTTAGTAATGTATTGCCAACCACATGGTTGATTGAGTGGTCCAAGACTTGGTTTGTAAGCCGAAAGTCACAATTTAGCTCATCCGCCAAGCGACAACTCACAATTTCCGCTTTAAGTCGCCATTAAAGAAGTTTAAGGATAATAGTTTACTCACATTGGCTTAAACAGATGCGAACCAACCTGTGCAAAGGTAGCGAACAAACGATGGAGGGCTTTGGAGGCGGCGCGGTGGGTCGCCCGCCAAACAATGGCTGGGGGCTTCAGTGGGAGAGAGAAGGGGCGGGACGACGTCTTCAATAGAGGCAACTCTAGATCGAGGACTTCACAAGCAACGTGGCATAGAGGCTCAGGACGAGCGGGAGGGAGTTCGTCGGTCGAGGGCAGTGGTTGACAAATCAGGACGAGCAGGAGGACAGTTTCGACGGATGCCTCTTTAGATCAAGGGCTTCGGAGGCAGCGTGGTGTAATGGCTCAGGACGAGCGAGAGCTGGTTCATCAGTGGGGGGCTTCTAGTTGAGAGATCAAGCTGAGCAGGAGGACAACTTTAGAGGCAAAGCAGCACGGCGGCTGGTGGACGAGCAGGAGCTGGTTTATCGATGAGGGGCGATGGTTGAGGGATCAGGACAAGCGGGAGTAGCTCGCCAGTGCACAAAGTGGTTGTCGGTCGGGATTGGAGAGAGAGAGAGAGTCGGCCATCGCACGGTGGAGGGAGGGTCGTGCAAGGAGTGGGAGAGAGAAATGGGTAGGGAGAGAAAAGAAAAGGGGTTCGAAAAGAATGCATAGGGTTTGAAAATTTTTTGGCCTAGGGACCGATAAGAGTGGGCCCATGGGACACATGTCAATCTCTAAAGGCCCTTCCCATTTGCTAGCATGGCACAAGACCTGCACTCAATATTTTCTCGATGGTGGCGGGCCCCGATAACTCCACCTGGCATCAACATGGGAAAGTTTGCTTCTGTAGTCCCCTTTCAATTCCTCTTGCCCGCAAAAGGATGAAAAGGGGCCGGGCTCATGCTACAGCTTCCTTGGCCCATTCCTCATGTAGGGAGTTCTCGAAACCAAATACAATCTTCACGGCAATGTTCATTCGTGTGACCAAGGGAAATATTTCATTTTTATTTTTATTTTTATTCTTCTTCTTCTTCTTTATATGACATAATTCTATCAACGTCAATTTTGACAAGGTTACTTTTGCAAAATACCATAACGACTCAATCTCTAAAATACATAGTTTAATTGGCGCGAATCAATGTCACATTGCATCCCGTTCTCCGCATAGGATTTTGGAGGAAATTGTGATGGAAATATTTTCAACAACACAAAATATGCCTTATTTCCTAATAAATCCCTGACTTCGGGTTTAATCTCAATTCTACTCTAATATTTTTTGTCTAAAAATATGTAATTGACTTTTGTTTTAGGGTGCGTTTGTTTCAATGAAAGTAGTTTCCCGGAAAGTGTTTTTCAAACTTTCCGCTATTTGTTTTTCTAAAAACGATTTGGTCAATGGAAAACACTTTCCAGTCAACATAAATATTATATATTATTTTAGGAAAATGAATTCCCATACGGAGAAGGGGAAAACACTTTCCTTCTTTATCACGTGTCTTTAGGTCATTCCATTTTTGTTAGGTCATCTCTGTCCTTTTCTTTTACTTTCCAAAATCTCTCTTCTTCTTTTCTAGTCTAAGTGAGAGGCACACTAGTGTAAATTGTTAGTTCAATGTTATTTAATCATTTTCCAAATGCGATCCAAACACCCGAAAACATTTTCAATCACATATTATCAAACACAAGAAAACTAATCATTTTCATGGAAAACGATTTCGTGGAAAACATTTTCCAAAAATGATACGATTTCCGCAAAACATTTTCAATCATATATTAGTCTCAAATCTGCCACCTTAATTCTAGGTTCAAAAATTGCCACCAATTGTTGTTGTTTTGTATGAATTTGAAGATGCTGATTGAATATGTATGTTTTGACAAGGAAACTATGACCGGCCCTCACGTCCATAACCCCGACAAGACCAATAGTGATTTCTTGGACGCGAGGGTTAACGAGGGGAGGTTTATGACTAAAGTCGAGATTTGTGACTTTCTTTGGGACAAAAAATAAGGTTCGGATCAAAAGTTTATGACTAAATTGACACCAATAAAAGGTTTAGGACTAAATTGACACCAATAAAAGGTTTAGGACTAAATTGACATCAAGTCAAAAGGTTTACGATTAAATTAGCATCAATAAAAGGTTTGAGACTAAATTAACACCAATGCATAAGGTTTCAGACTTTTCTACACTTTTCACGGTTAAAGATTGATTGAGTTTCATTTGCAACATTTTTGGTGATTTCATCACGTCTTGATTCATTCTATGATAGACAACAAGCATGCGCTACACAATTGGACCCTCTCAAGAAACCACATATTCTACCTTAATACAAATTACATCTATGAATGTCATATCGCAAATCATCCGACACAAACCCAACTAAGCATTCTCAAGAAATTGTAAATTGAGGACTAACTGAAGATGAGAGAGAGATTGAGAATTTCTTGACTCGGGGTTTGAGTGTTTGTAATTTCTGTGTTATTGGTGAATAGTGTTTTATAGATTTTTCAGTCATTGGATCTTCACTTATGTATTCAAACTTTTAGCTGTTGTAAATTAAGATGGAGGTGATGTAGAGCCTGAGGAAGACAAAAGAAAAGGAAGAAAGAAAGAAATAAAAGGAAAAGAAAACGAAAGGAAAGAAATATATATAATACTGGTAAAAAATTACTCCCGACATTATGTAAGATTTGGCCGGTCGATGAGTTTAGACCCTTATTTAAGATTAATAAGCTACTTCAAACCTTATTTTCAAATTAAATTTACCACTTCAAACTCTTATTTAAGACCATTTTGAAATTTTTTTTTTTAAGAAAATAGCTTCACTTCTTACATTTATTGAGAATTTTCCCTTTGGACTACAGGGCCCATTATAAAACTTGGTAGATGTTGGCAATTTTACTTTATTTGAAAATGGTAAAAACATTTTTTTCATTAATAATTTACCATGAAATAAGAGAGCTAACCTGTAAAGCTTAGAGACCGTTAGTAACACCATTAATTATATCTTCAGTAACTTAGAAACCATTAGACAAGCTCCCTTGTAAAACTCATAAGTAATTGATAATACTTTGAAAGTAGAAAATTCATCATATCGTCTAATGAGTTGCCAATAGATAAATTGTATCACTAGTAAAATTGTGCTACTATTCATGATCTACGAGGTATTTAAACTTGATATATTTCATTATTTTGTTATTATGTTATTGGCAAATAAATCAGGGAACTAATAAATGAAAAATTGGGTAACAATCTAATATTGGACTTTATAATGGTAACGTAATTATGTTGTTGGCAAGTTTTATAATAGTATGTAAGCATTTTCGAAATCTACAATCCGAATGAGCTGTATAATAATAATTTTAGGGGGAACTTACTAAAATATCAATCGGGCCAACAAGTTGCCGGTCAACTTCTTATTACCATATGAAGCAATTACAATAGACCATGCTTTTGTTATCCTCTCGCTGGCTTGTTCTTCAAGAAAAAAGCCAAGAAATGGAAAAAAAAAATTAAGGAAAAAGGAAATGGAGAGGTCTTTAATAAAACTATGATGGAAAATAATAAAACCGAAGCAATTCTCCAAACGAGCAAATTATTATGAATGATTTTTTTTTGGTCGGTAGATTGTCATGAATGATTGCAGAGAAAACTTCCACGCCCTTTTCTTGATCTGGGTTTATGCCATTTTGACATGAACATACACATGGATCTCACTATCTCTCTACGCCAATTTCAACCTCTTTAATTTCTTCAAATAAATCCACAAAGTCCATGTATGTTCGAATGAATCCTAGTTTTACAACATATTGCGAGTAATACAGTGATTTAGAAAATAACAAAGTTATAATAAGGGAATTCATGTCAAGATAGTGTCGTTTATTAAAGCCAAGTCGGATCCAAGTTAGGTAGTTTGCATCCCGTTCTCCACATAAGTAGTCACATAGGATTTTGGAGGAGATTATGACGGAGAGTATATTTCTCAAATTTAAAATTTTGGTGACACAAATTATGCCTTATTCTCTAATAAAACCCCGATTTTAGGTTTAAAATCCCAATTTATCACATTATTTTTTTGTCTAAAAGTATGTAATTGACTTTTACTTTAGTCTCAAATTTGCCACCTTAATCCTAGGTCCAAAAATTGCCATCAATTTCTTCAAATTTATCAACATCAGAAAATAATTGTTCCATACGAATCTGAAGATGCAGATGAGTATGCATGTTTTGACAATGAAACTATGAGCAGCCCTCATGTCCATAAACCTGACAAGACTAGTAGTGATTTCTTGGACGCAAATGTTAACGAGGGCCGGATTAAGACTGGAGTTGAGATTTGTGATTTTCTTTGAGACAAAAAACAAGGTTTGGACCAAAAGTTAAAGATTCTTAGGAAATCTGGCCCACGAAAATAACTCTGGGTTTGGCGTATTAGTGGCCACAGTTTTGTAATTTTGGTCATATTTTTCCTTTTAAATTCATTTACACGTTTCCCGTTCTTTAGTTTGCTGAACAATCTAAACATTCAAACAATGATTTATTTTTTAAAATAAATCATTTTTTAAATATTTTTCCTCAAATTTTTCTAAGTGAACCTAAGTAGATCTTTAAAATGCTCGAAAGGAAGAAAAAAATGGGACATTCTAAGGTGGGAGATCCCAAAATGTCACCCCATACTCATGTTCAATTGGAATGAAAAAGATTGATTGAGAATTAAAGGAGCTAACGGTGGCAAATGCATACACCATATTAGAAGTTTGATTTTGTATACTGTCAAGTAGGTAGGTGTAATAGTCTCTTGCACACTTGGGATGAGTTGGTGGAGGTGTAATCCTTCCTGCCAGACCCGACCCATACTTCGCACAATGTTTTGTAATCAACTTAGCAACTTAGTACCGACATCGTATGAAGTATTCATATATTCATTCTTACGTTTTTTGTTCTTTAATTTGCTGGATAATCTAAATATTCAAATATCCATTTATTTTCCCTAAATAAATCGATTTCTTTTTCTTTTTTTTTGGTAGATTTTTCCTCAAATTTTTCTGGGCAAAAATCGAGCTACGCAGCTGAACCAACTCCCAAGCCACTAGTTCTCCGCGCATTTCCAATCCAACGTCCGATCCAAACACGCAAATGGCATGACGCCTCCGCTGATATTTTAGGTTTTTCCATCCTCCGTCATCGTCGTCTTCATCCTCGTCCCTCCCGCTCTGCACCTCCATATCTCTCTCTCTCTCTCTCGCGAGAAGAAGAAGAAGAAAGCTCCGTCGATGGAGCGAACGCTTCTCCTCCGCTCCCTCTCCTGCTCCTCCCTCGCCGGCGCCAGGCTCTTCTCCCGCTCCTCCTCCTCCTCCTCCTCCTCCCACGCCCGCAGGCTCCTCCGTCCTTCTCTCTCTTCTCCTCCTTCGCTTCCTCGCCGCGGCGGCGGCGGCGGCCGCGCGGCTAACGGCGCCTCCCGGCGTCCCCTGCACCTCCGGCGCTACAGGTTGCTCCACTCGTCGTCTTCTTCGCTCAGCTTCAGACGGAACTTCGCTTCTCTCGCTCCCCGCGCCATCGCCACTCCGACTCAGCCTTCTCCAGGTAATTCCGCTTCTCTCGAGGTGCTTGCTGATGTTTCGCGAGCTGCTGCAGTTGGTCTGTAGTTGGATTGGCATTTGGAAAGTACTGTTTTGCGTATGGCAGTTGGGGCGGGGTGCGATTTGTTTTGGATTCTGATTGGCGTTTGGGGATTGCAGAGGTTGTTGGTGTTCAGGATGGGGTTGCCGAGAAGTACGGATTCGAGAAGGTGTCGGAAGAGTTCATTAAAGAGTGTAAATCCAAAGCGACTCTCTTCAGACATAAGAAGACTGGTGCTGAAGTGATGTCCGTGTCGAACGATGACGAGAACAAAGTCTTTGGGATTGTATTCCGGACCCCGCCGTGAGTACTCTTTATATCGAGTTCTGGCAGTACCTATAATTGCCAATCTATTGCTTTACTCCACTTGTTGAGTTTTTATATGGAGTTAATCTGAGAAGATTGCCTTGATGATTCTGTGACCTTCTTCTCCTTTTTCTTGAGTTGTTAATTTGTTGTAGTGGAGTCATTGCCTTCTATTTTATGTGTATTTTCTCATATCTGGCTATCATTTCATCCACCTTTTTTCGTCATCACATACCTTACTTATGGAAGAAAAAAAGAAAAAAGCCATTAGACTAGAATCGCTTGCTACATGAAAAGGTGGATATGTAAAGGATGATCTTTTACATATAAATTAGGCGTAAACTCTAGATGGACTCATTTAGCTTTTCTTCATTTATGCTTGTGTATTTTCTTGTGTAATATAAATGTTAGCAAATACGAACTTGTCAGGTTACCTGGTGAACTGCATTCTTAGTTTAGGTGAATTTGTCTTTCTGTGATTTCTTCTTCAGATATTACCCTGGTTTGTTCCCTCAGGAATTGTCAGCCCTTCAATCCACCCTTTATTCGAGTAGTTTTTTTCTTAACCAAATTGCTGAAAGAGTATTGGTGATTTTGCTGACAAGTCTTGGTTAGTGTGTCGAAATTATGGTATGTTGATGGCTCATTCATTTTCATACTGTCAGTTCTATTCCAGAACCTCAATGAAAATGCTAAAGGATATAGGTAGGTGAGAATGGTGACAGGTTGAGCTGTCCTGAAGTTGTGATCATATTTGTCAAAAGCTCCTCTGCTGTCATGTTTGGACCAGGAGTTGCCTTTGGACATTATTTGGTGTTTTCAACCAGAAAGGAGTGTTGCTTGATGAGATTTAATTATCTTATGGATCTCACATATATTTGGCATTTAGGATTTGTCAAGCATAGTTTTAGGTCAATTTATATAAAAGATCCCGAATCTAATTTACAAAACTATTATTCATTAGGTAAGGGATGATGGGATGAGCTAAATTACATTTTTCTCATATAATGCGATGGGATGCTTCTCGTCAAAGATTCTTTTAGGGCACTACCTCACAATTGAATCCCCTTCAGTTGCCCATTTTGTGGTGCATTTATTTGATCAGTTGAGATTCAGGGAGTCTGACCTCCTTGCTAGACATGGTACGTCATGTGAAAATCTAGAAAGAAGTACATAGAACTAGATACTTCTTAGAGTTATGAGCCATAGGTGGAAAGATGTGGTGGATAATGTAGAAAACGGTTTTAATGTGCCATATCTTTTAATTGAGGCTTAGCCAAGAGTACCATTTTTCTTCCTTTTATTGGAAAACACTAGCAAAGAAGAGAAATAAGTTCTTTTTCTGTTTTTGAATTATGTCAGTTTAAATCTAAGTTGTTCTTTAGCTTCAAGGTTCTGGATGATTGTCATATGTGGATCATCATCTTTTCCTTTATCCCCTAGCAGTACTCAATATCTTATGACCTTTGTTTTACTGAATTCTTTATGCAGAAACAATTCCACTGGTATTCCACATATTCTTGAACACAGTGTCCTATGTGGGTCCCGGAAGTATCCTTTGAAAGAGCCATTTGTTGAGTTGCTGAAAGGCAGCTTACACACTTTCCTGAATGCATTTACGTATCCTGACAGGACCTGCTACCCTGTTGCTTCCACTAATACGAAGGTGAAGAGTAGGTTGATACCTGAGATGTGTTCAAATGAACCTGGTGCTGATTCTGATGCTTGACTGATGTGATTGGAACAGGATTTCTACAATTTGGTTGATGTGTACTTGGATGCTGTCTTCTTCCCTAAATGCATGGACGACATTCAAACGTTTCAACAGGAGGGTTGGCATTATGAACTCAACAATGCTTCGGAAGAAATTTCTTATAAAGGTATATTTAAATGATGTGCAACTGAAAATCAATTGAATATATTCTTACAGATAGTAAAGGTTTTTACTAATTTGCCTTCTTGGTAACTAATCAATGGTATGCTTAATATCAGGTGTCGTCTTCAATGAGATGAAAGGTGTCTATTCCCAGCCTGATAGTATCTTGGGTCGAGCTTCACAACAGGCAAGTTTATTTCGTGCATTGTATACCTGTAAACTCAGCACTGTAAGCAGATTATTCAATCTTCAATCTGAGGCATAGAATTTCGCGGTGCATATTTGTATTTTGCTTTGAGTTTTGCATATTCACCTGAGTTTACAGGTGCATTGTATACCTGTGAACTCAGCACTATCTTTTCATTTTTCTGCCTGGTTCTCCCAGTCCAAGTATAAAATGAAACATCTAACCAACATATTCACTTTAACAGACCAATGTGCAGTCTCTCCTCACCTCATTCATCTTTTTTTTTTTCACTTTCATTTTAAGATGACTGGAGATGCGCTCATTTGACTGTTTTGAATTTGGGCTGTTTTTCCTATGCTGGAAGATAGAGCAAAGCTATAGGATGGTCTTTGACTTTTATGGAATGTACTTCGTGATTTAAATATCCTGGCAGATTCTGTACATACTAGGATTTTCCACAGAGATGACTTCTTTTCCCCATGCATAGCGGAACATTTTGATGTGACTTAAGTGTTTTTCTTTTGCCAGAATATGACTGTGGTTTAGAGCTGACTAATTTGTAAGACTTTTGTGAAAATTAATAAAAAACAGTCAGTATATCCTTTGAGGTATTTGAATGAAATTTAAATTGTTTTTCCTGATTTGTGTGATTTCTTTTCTTAATGTATACCTTTAGTGCCCTCCTTATTTGGTTTTTGGGCTAGAAGGCATTTAAGTCCTTAACTCAACGCACCATCATATCGACATCAACATCCACTAAATTCCATGGACTCGATTTCTTCATTTCCCAAGAATAGAATCTGTTTGACCTGCTTATGGGGAGGAGATGACAATTTTATTCAGTCCAGTCGGTTTTATAAATTCCTGAATCTGGCTTAGTCCTCGTTTCTATGTCTGTAGATATTCTTCATGCTATAATCTCCCTCGTCCTGTTATTGATATTATTGCTTTTGAGACAATCATATTTTGACTATGTGGATGACACTTCATTGTGTATCTAAGTTCACTAAAAGTTTGGCCTCTAAATCCACACCACATTTATTACATTACCATAATATATGGCAGGCTCTTTTTCCAGACAATACCTATGGTGTTGACAGTGGAGGTGATCCACAAGATATTCCTAAACTGACATTTGAGGAATTCAAGGTTTGCCTGTAGTTTCATTTGTTCCTTATTGAATTTGTTCCAACTTGATTAGCATTTTTACGAATGGAATCATAATGCTGCTGCTTGTAAGCTTCTATAGTGACAAATATTGGCCTATTTCATGAGAGTCAGCATCATAATATAGCAGAACTTCCAAAATTTTGAATGCCAAGAGTGGAAAATATTGCAAATAGTGATTGCTCTGATGATGATATTTCTGAAGGATTTCTTCTATTGGTCCTAAATTCTCTCTTTCTTTCTTGAACTGTACAGGAGTTCCATTGCAAGTATTACCATCCCAGCAACGCTAGGATATGGTTTTATGGGGATGATGATCCAAATGAGCGTCTACGGATACTTAGCGGTAATTTGACAATTTCATTCATGCTATAACTGCATGGTGAATGTATACCTTTGACTTGGATGTCAACTTTTCTATCTCCTGTCCTAGAAGTGGAATAGTTCTTTGTTGCTGAATGATAGTTGTAGAAGTTGGCAAAGATTACTTAGTAGTATTGACCTCATTGGCGGATGTCATGGTGTTAGAAAGTCCAACTCTAAAGCTTAAGCTAATAGGTGGAGGGAGACTACATGAATATAAAGAGCATTTAGGACCCGTTATCAAGCGATGTGAGATAATATTTCAATATATCCACTCACGTGCAAGCCGAATTACGAGCGGCACATGAAATTTTGACTACGCACATTCACATGGAATTTTGACCATGCACATTCTCGAAATGGATAGTAGTGGCTCTAATATTATGTTAGATAGTCCAATCCAAAAGCTTAAGCTGATAGATGAAGGAGACTACATGAATATAAAGAGCATTAGTACCCATTGTCAAGTGATATGGGATAATATTTCAATGCATGGAAACCGGATTTGGTTTTAAATGGTGTTAGGCAAAGGTTATGCACGCTACATGGATTATTCATTTTTTATTGTTTTACAGAAAAATCTAGTGTGGTTTCTATTTGTATGTGCTTTTAGTTATTTGTTCAGTATATTGCGCTGAACTTTGTCTATCTAGGTCACATCTAGATATGGTGATGCTTAGCTAGTCTATTTAAAGTGATGATGATGAGCAGAGAATCTCATAACCCTTTATTGCAGAGTACCTCAACATGTTTGATGCAAGTCCCGCTGCGAATGAATCAAAAGTGCAAACCCAAAAATTGTTTTCCAAGCCAGTTAGGATTGTTGAAAAATACCCTGCTGGTGAAGGTGGTGAGTTGAAGAAGAAGCACATGGTATGCCTTAATTGGTTGCTCTCAGATAAACCCTTAGACTTGGAGACTGAACTTACGCTTGGATTTTTGGATCATCTCATGCTGGGATTTCCTGCTTCTCCACTGAGGAAAATTTTGTTAGAAAGTGGTCTGGGGGATGCTATTGTTGGAGGTGGGATTGAGGACGAGCTCCTTCAGCCTCAGTTCAGCATTGGTTTAAAGGGTGTTTCTGAAGATGACATTCCAAAGGTAGAAGAATTGATTATGAGTACCCTGAAAAAGTTAGTGGAGGAAGGTTTTGATACAGATGCTGTAGAGGCATCTATGAATACCATTGAGTTTTCTCTCGGAGAGAACAACACCGGATCATTTCCCGTGGCTTGTCTTTGATGCTTCGGTCCATTGTAAGCAAGAAGGCTTTTTAATTTTCTTCCAACTTTCCATTTATTGCTGCTGGATTTTGCAATCATGTTTAGTCATTATCTTCCTCAACTCAATTACTTGATTGTTTCCGTATTTATAGGGCAAATGGATATACGACATGAATCCCTTTGAGCCACTAAAATATGAGGAGCCCTTGATGGCCTTGAAAGCAAGAATAGCCAAGGAAGGCTCCAAGGCTGTTTTCTCCCCACTGATAGAGAAGTTCATCTTGAACAATCCGCATCTTGTTACTGTTGAAATGCAGGTACGCAACTTTATAGAGTCCATAATGCTTCCGTGTTTGACATGTCAGATTGTGACAAGCATCATCTGTTTCAGCCTGATCCAGAGAAAGCTTCCCGTGATGAAGCTGCTGAGAAAGAAATTCTAGATAAAGTCAAAGCAAGTATGACAGAAGAAGATTTAGCTGAGTTAGCACGTGCCACACAGGAGCTACGTTTGAAGCAGGAAACTCCAGACCCACCAGAAGCTTTGAGAACGGTCCCAAGCCTTTCTCTGCATGACATTCCTAAAGAGCCTATACGTGTACCTACAGAGGTCAACCTATTTACCATGTTAACTTTGTGATGCCAAGCTCTGTATCACGTTGCCAGGCTTCTTAACATTCACATGGTAATGCAGGTGGGAGATATTAATGGTGTGAAAGTTCTGCGACATGATCTCTTCACAAATGATGTTCTATACACTGAGGTTGTGTTCAATATGAGTTCTCTGAAGCAAGAACTTCTTCAATTGGTACCTCTTTTCTGGTAAGTTGTATTAAAGAGATAGCGTATCATTCTTGTCAGTTCATAAAGATGGTAAAAGTTTACACAGCTGCCAAGACTCAGATTAGGCGTTCAGGCTTGATGAGGTTTGATTCAAATCTGATGTCATTATGTGTCAGATATGCCTTGGAAGCAAAATCATAGAAAGTATTCTTCTGCTATGCTGCTGATCTTGGTGGCTGCAGTGATCAGTCTAATATACATGTCAATTTCTCTTTGAAGTGCATTCTTTGTTGGTGAATGGGATTTCAATTTGATTCTTTTGCTGCACTTAACACTCTTACAGTCAGTCGTTGCTGGAGATGGGGACAAAGGACTTGACTTTTTGTGCAACTTAATCAGTTAATTGGAAGGAAAACTGGAGGCATATCTGTTTATCCATTCACATCATCAGTTCGTGGCAAGGAGGATCCTTGTAGCCATATCATTGTCCGTGGCAAAGCCATGGCTGGATGCACCGAAGACCTTTTCGATCTGGTATATTGGTTCTCGTTTTATACTCTTGGTGACAATGTGCTTCACTTCCATGCAGTAGATAATTTTTACTGGTTGAAGTACTCTTTCTGGTTGGCTGATAGTTGCTTTGAATGCTTGTCTAGTCTTTGCTTAGAAAACTCTTGCACCAGGAGGAATTCTAGGTGTCGGCAGATGTGTGGTTACCTGATTAATAAGGTCACTATGATAGCAAGAGTCCCAAATATATGAAAGACTAAATATAGCATGAAAAAATGAGTTGTCCTAAAGTTGCAAAATGTGTAGCATACAAAGACTTACGAGGACAGTTCTCAAATTTTTATGGCTTTAGCCAGTCTGGATTATCCGACTGCTATGCATTTTCTCTTGTTACTTATAAGAGCCCTTTCTGGGTGAGGCCAAAGAGGAGGATAACTGATGAAGAGGTCAGAATTTAAATGATTTTAGTGCTTGTTAAATTAGACAACAGTAGGTGGATACATTTGCTGTGTGACACAAAAAGTAGGATGTGTCCGTTTCCTCTGTCTGCTTTTTGGTTGATTTGGAAATAGTGAAACAAGTGCCTACGAGGAGAGGAGTCTTCTGTGTCTGTAATTATGGAACAAGAGTCAGAGCTTTACTCTTTCAGTGTAGTGGAAAATTACTGGTGGATGTACATTCATTGGTTGACAATGAGGATGCTTTCTCCTGTAATGGAGCTCTTCTTCATATGGGTTTGCAGCTTGTTTGTGCCCTAGAGGGATTTCTCTTTACCCATAAAGACAAACAAAAAAAATGATAGTAGAGGTTGATGCTACCAAGTGGACAAAAGCAGTCAATCGTGAATTTGTGATGCACCTCCTCCTTTCTCTTACTCTTAGCTGTATGAGTAGGGAGTACCTAAAAAGAGATAGGATAGTTTTACAAAAGGACCAAACTAATGGCATATAAACACTTAATGCTGAATACAGATTGTCTAAAATTGATTCTCATCCTCCAGAGGATGTCATAGGGTCAAGCTATCAAAGTTGGGTTTGGGATTGCTTCTAAAATTATAGAAGTAACACTGAGGGGGCCCTGTTGCCTTAGGGGATTGGGAGAGTCTTTAGCTCAGTAGGTGTCTCAAAGAGGCCTTTCTGGCTGTGCAAGAGATGCAAGGGAAATCCTTTTTGTTTTGAATGAACAGAGAAGTAGATCCTTCATTTATCCCTCTTACTTGAATCTGGATATATGATAAGTTGTCTGTTTTATTTGACATTTGATTGTAATATTTACAATTGACTGGAATATGTCCATAGACTTGATTATACTTATGCCAACGTAGCCTTGTTATCTTAAAAACCTCAGTGTTTTCCTGTTTATGTGATGAGAATGGATTTAGTTTATGTGTTTTAACTTTATTATTCTAATGCTCATACCTCTTTGGGCTTTGACTCTTGCTTAAACTTTTTTTATCATCTCAGTTTAGTATGCAATCTTGATAAATGGCTTATATTTCTATTTACCTTTAAGGTTAATTGCATTCTTCAAGAAGTCCAATTTACGGATCAGCAGAGGTTTAAACAGTTTGTGTCCCAGAGCAAAGCAAGAATGGAGGTACATTTTTATTAA
Source organism: Angophora floribunda (assembly GCA_014182895.1). Classification (NCBI taxonomy): domain Eukaryota; kingdom Viridiplantae; phylum Streptophyta; class Magnoliopsida; order Myrtales; family Myrtaceae; genus Angophora; species Angophora floribunda. The sequence goes on from CM024713.1 coordinate 17,701,125, forward strand.
GATGGACAACACGTATCTCCATTTGTGAGTTTGCTCAGAGGCTATTTTTATGCACAGAATCGACTGAGAGGCAGTGGCCATGGAATTGCAGCTGCTAGGATGGATGCAAAGCTGAATGTTGCTGGGTGGATTTCTGAGCAAATGGGTGGTGTCAGGTGGTGCAACTTGGATTTTTCTTTAAGTTACTTCTATCCCGCAGTTCTTCTTCTTGTTTGGCTGTGTTTCTTCCATTTTATTAATCTACGCTGAGGAGTGGCGATGATAATATATATAATAGAACAGACAAAGCAATCTATGAACTGCATTTGAGTCAATAAGAAAACACCTTTTACAGAAGAAATTGTATGATTTCATTCAAAGCAATATATTATCATCCTATGACAGGTTGAGCTGTAACATAAGGATAAAAAGTTGAGTGACTTTGAGGAGTTTGATGCTGATAGACACTCCATTCATTGAGTTTAGCGCACATTTGCCAAAATCCTGACTGATTACTGATTGCATTTCTTGGAGCCTTAGCTCATAAAAGTTGAGGAGCTACAGTCTTTCTGTGAGGTTAGGTATAAGCCCTTCCATGGTTTTGGATGGGAGATCATGCTTTGGCTGCAAATCTACCAATATATTGCTCCTCCTCTTGACTTTTTGAACCACAAAAATCCCAAATTTGCAGCGTAACATATATGTGAATCATATATACCTTCTCTAAATTATTGACAAGTGGCTACTATTCTAGCTATGTCTCGATTGTTGAACTCTTTCTTTGTCTTTTTCTTTTTTATGGTTTCTTAGCTTGGAAAATCAGTGAACTTGCAGCTGTTGATTGTATGTGCATCATCTTTAACTTTAAATTCGTTATTATATTGGAAGTGTTCTTTGCTTTTTTGCCAAACTGTCCCCCCAAAAAAAAAAAAAAAAAAAAAGAAAAAGAAAAGGAGTAAGCATGCACAAGTTGCAAATGCACTCTCTTTCCTTCCCTTCTGCATCAAGGACCTTGTAGTTGCCACAACTGCTGTTAGGAAATATGATGCTAAAGCTATTATCTAATGGAAGTAATGGCATTCTTAATATACATGTAGCTATCTGGAATTTCTACGAGATCTCGAAGAGAGAATTGATCAGGACTGGGATGGAATTTCTTCATCTCTTGAAGAGATTCGCAAGTCATTGCTTTCCAGGGATGGTTGCTTGATAAATATGACTGCTGATGGGAGGAACCTGGAAAATTCAGAGAAGTTTGTCAGCAAATTTCTTGATATGCTTCCCAGCAATTCAAACGCTGGGGCCAATACCTGGAGGGCACGCCTTTCTCGGGAAAATGAAGCTATTGTGATACCCACTCAGGTTAGAATCACTTCTTTGAGTAGCTGTTGGCCTTGGCTTCTTTTCTGACTCACCATCATATGTCCTGGCACCCTGCAGGTTAATTATGTTGGAAAAGCAGCTAACGTCTATGAAACGGGATATCAACTTGATGGTAGTGCATATGTCATCTCAAAATACATTAGTAATACATGGTTGTGGGACCGTGTGCGTGTCAGTGGCGGGGCTTATGGAGGTTTCTGTGACTTTGATACTCACTCAGGTGAGGCTTTACATTGTTATCTTGTTGGCTACATATATCTTTGCTGGAGATTTACATTGAACTTGTGGTTTTCCTTCCCAGGAGTTTTCTCCTTTTTATCTTATCGAGATCCAAACTTGTTAAAAACACTTGACATTTACGATGCAACTGGAGCTTTTCTAAGAGAGCTGGAAATGGATGATGATACCTTAACCAAAGCAATTATAGGGACCATTGGAGATGTAGACTCTTACCAGTTACCTGATGCCAAAGGTTATAGCAGGTATGTTGATGACACATTCTGCTTCCTTTTGTATTTGTTTGCTTTCATTCATGATGCAGGGGAGAAAAGAGTAAATTAACTTAGTTATTTGGTATATGATACTATCTATGTTTGTATCGGTATTTGATATGTGATACTACTACCATGTAAATAACTTTTATTTGCATTCCCACAGGGATATCACCTTCTCCAGTTTCTATTTCATTACTTTTATCGATTTGGCTTCCTTCATTTCTTCTTTTTCATCGAAACTTGTTAGCAGAGTACTTATGATGTCACCTTGCTATTATCCCTAGATGCTTGTGCATGGATTTCGGTATTAAGTAAACAATAATAGTTGTAACTTGTGATTGATCCTTTCTTTCAGCTTGGTACGGCACCTCTTGGGAATTACAGAAGAAGAGCGGCAAAGGCGGCGCGAAGAAATACTGTCCACTAGGTAAAGATATTTTGCGGTCATAAGTTTTGAAGGTCTATACATGCACATGCACATGCACATAATAGTTTCAGTACAATCAATAACCAAAGAGTTTAAACAATTGAAGAATCAGCTAACAGGAAAAGCCATCGGTCTTTTTTTTTTTTTATGAGTGATAAACTAGGATAAAAACATCATACGGTTTATCAATGTAGGAGGCCAAACCCTTCCGATATTTTCTTTTTAACCTTCCCTTTTTTGTTTCGCAGCTGGAAGGATTTCAGAGATTTTGCTGATGTAATTGAATCAGTCAAAGATAAGGGAGTTGTGGCGTCGGTGGCATCTCCTGATGATGTTGAGGCTGCACATAAGGAGCGTCCGAACTTCTTTCAAGTGAAGAATGTGCTTTAAATGGATACAGGCAGGACAAAGATGGAAAGGACACGGGATGTTTTTACCCCCATTGTTATACTTGCAATGCTTGTAGGGATTGTTTTGGCGATTCTATTGCATTTTTAAATCAAGTCATAACAGGCAATGCAACGAGGAGAGTCGATGTAACGTGACTTTGTATTCATATCTCAAGGAAAGGAAAGGAAAGGAAAGGCGCTTATTGCACCGTTGACACAACTGATTGCGAATTCTACCTACCACTTTTATTGGTTTAGTCTGATAATTATTGCGACCTTTGAGTTTTAAGAACATAAGCAAGGCGGGCCTTGATGTTCCGAAAGGGAGATTTAAGCGGAGTTGAACTAGCTAAGAGAGATTAACGCTTCGATGAAAGAAATGCTTATGACATACCTGAATAGTAAGAGAAGTGAGAGAATTTCAGGCTTGCAGGGGGGGCCAAATTGCCGTGAAATACTTCTCTAGGCATTGATCGAATCACTCGGTGCTCATGCTTTGATTCTGGAGCACAAAGACTTCGGTCTCTCACATGAGAATCGTAGTCACTGTGCAAAGTACGACCTCCAGCTGTGTAGCCTAACGCGACAGAATTCGGCACGTGCATACATCAGGATCATGGCCCCAGGTGGTTCGGTCGTCAGGCTCAGTGCATGCCTGAAACATCAAAACAAGACAGCGATACATCGTAACCAACTCTCTCGTTCTGTAATCAGTGCAGCCGTGGTTCGGTCGTAATTGCATGTGCAAAACACAAAGACAGACAGCGATACATCTTAATTCACTCTCTCGTTCCGCAACCAGCATGGCCAAATTCAACCGAAGCTCCTCCGCAGATAGAATCAACCACGGTGAGTGAAGAAAGGTGTGGTGCGACTTGTGTACCGCGATGAGTGAAGAAAGGTATGGTGGGACTAGTGTTTTTGAACTGGCTCGATACGCTCCGTTAATTCATCTTTTTGCAGCGTTTTGTAATCATGATGTGCATGGTACTGAGGCCGTTCGCGTGCTTTTCTCAGACGAACATCTTCAGATTGTATTAATAAACGTTGGACTCCGGGTACCAAGTGGTGCCTTGTAGGGGTCCAAGAGCCTGACCGTATCAAATAGACACCTTTTGTTAAACAATTAATACATCCATCCTCTCCAAATATTTTCGATTCGGGCCTCGGCTCGAGCCTGCCGACAACCTAATACGTTGCGGGTTTTCACGCCAAGGGCATGTCAAGTTGAAGTTTCCACATTCCCCACGCTATGAGATCGGGAACAGCTTAGGAATGCCCTCGATCGAAATCCTTTCAACCTCAAGAAAACCGAAACAGGCGACGACAAAAATAGAAGCGCATAAAAAATGTTTGCGAGGTTTATTACGGGTTGGTCTATAGTTACTGAACAAGAAAATTATTTTTAACTCAAGTAATGGCGTAGCCTCATTCATGAGTAGCCTTTTGTAGGTTAGAGAAAACTTTGGTCCTTCGTTGCCTTGTACTAGGAAACGTGCTCCATAACTGGGGGTACAAGTTTTGGAGGGTTATGGAGACCATAGGAGGACATTTCACCCTCCCTTCGACCTTCACCAGCATGAGCGTTTACTATACAGACCTACCAGCTCTTCAAACATCCTTGAAGAGATGCGATGGAGTCTACTCTCCCCACCTGGAAGGCCCCCGAATTGTTAGGTTTATCTTTTTCCTTTTGACCAAGCAGGGAGTAGCAACATCTTACTCTGTACCTATGTTACTCTATAGCAATGTTGGCTTACTACATAGTAGCAATTTAAGGACTTACTAAGGTCCGGAGTTCTATAGTTACTGAACAAAAAAATTCTTTTTAACTTGGATAATGACGCTGCCTCATTCATGAGTTGCCTTTTGTAGGTTAGGGAAAACTCTGGTCCTTCGTTGCCTTGTACTAGGAAGCCTCAATCATAATCGGAAGCGAGTTCCTAGGACCACATGCCCTAAAAACCAAAAGAAAACGACAACCCAAGAAGAAGATTGTCCAGCTTTCGATTAAGACCTTGTTGTCTGACTCAAGGAGAGGCCTCATTTCATCCTTCATTTCCAAACCTTTTAACTGGGAAGGATATTTGCCAAACTGTTAGGAGAAGGTGGAGGGGGCCATTGATTGCTTCCTCTTTGCTTTTGTGGGTCTCTGTGAATTTACAAAAGCACTGAAGTTTTGATTCCACAAAAATTATTCAAAAAGTACTAAATTTATTATACTTTTTACCAATTCAATTATATTGAATCATAAATCTTTTCACTTTTTATCAATCAGTTATCCGATCAATTTCGACAAATTGTGATATGGATAACGATCATCTTATGTGACATAATTGTTATTGATATAAATAATTTATAATAATATTTTGATATTTTTTCAAATATGTTTATTTTTTTATTTATTATTTATTTTCTTCTTCATTTTTTCTTTCCTTCTTCCTCCTGTAATCGATCATCATGCCTCTGTGATCGCCAGAGGCAAGGGGCCAACAAGTCGACCTCTACAGCCTTTGGTGAAGCTCGCTCCCCCAACCACTAGTGAGAGCAAGCCTTGCCACTATCGGGTGAGGCTCAAACTCACCAGTCTTGCAAAGTTGACCTCACTAGAGACGAGTAAGGTCGGCCTTGCCCAACCATTGGTGAGCCTCACCGCCCCTATCGAGGCTCGCCCTTGTTAGTATTCGTTGGCGACATGCTTTGCCAAAGGCTAGCGAGGTCAACTTTGCCAACCCTCGCCTCTAGCTAGTCATCGAGGCTCGGCGATTGGCTATAGCGGGAAGAAGGGAAGACAAAAAAAGAAAACAAGAAAAGGGAAAAGATAGAAGAAACAAATTAATGAAAAATTGAAAAAATATTCAAATATTATTAAAATTTGTCAACGCAGTGATTTCTAATTAGAATTAGTCAAATGAACCAAATTGGTAAAACGCGATAAGATTCAGAACTTGATTGATCAAATCAAAAGGCTTAGAACTGAATTTGTAAAAATATAATAGATTTAAGACTTTTTTTTTTTAATAATTTTTCCTGGTTGATTCCTATCCCAAATTTGTCCTATGTACTTGAGGAAGAGGAGGAGGAGGAACTTGGGAGATATGCATTAGTGCATAGAAGGTGTAAAAGACAGATTTAGATTCTACTTGGACTCCACTCACTAGGGAACTCAAACTTCGGAGGCATGCGGGCAATAAGAGGACAAGGGTCCTTTATTCCCCATTCGTGCTTCCATACTCGTTGCGATAGTCCCCATCACTTATCAGATATGAGAGTTGATTCTGAAAATTACTTTCAATTCATCAATGGTTGATATTTGGTGGGACGACGAAGGAGGGCACCAAACGAGATTGAGAATCTCTTGTCGTGTTAAGAGTGAGTAGATAACTGTACTTTGCTCGTCTATTAGTAATTATATATGTGTCTAGGTAATTACAATAGCTTCCTTTCTGTTGAGAGAAAATTATCCAAAAAATCATAAACTCAACCTTTTAATTCTACCAATTCGGTCATATATCTTTTCATTTCTTACCAATTAATTCTATCTGGTCATTTTAATCGGAAATTGCTGACGGGGACACATGCAATGACACGTATGACCTGGCGGCACTAATGTAGACAATTTTTAATAATATTTTTTAGATTTTTTATCTTTTTTTTCTGATTTTTTTCTTTTTTTGCTTCTTCTCTCTTTTGCCAATGGCTGGCCTCTAGCCACAAGCGATGGCCAACTACCAAAGAATGCCGAGTCGACTAGCCTCACCTGCCACAAGTGAGGCATGGCTAAAAGGTGAGCCCGGCAAAGGGAGCCCTTGCCCAAGCGAGGGTCGGCGAGGGTCAACCTTGCCCAGGGGTAGGTTTGGCCAACCCTTACTCGTGCCAAGGCAGCCTTGCCAAATCTAGCCCTGGGCAAGGCCGACCTTCACCAAGGCTCACCCAAGCCAAGGGCCATTGCCCAAGCCGGGTGAGGGTTGGCATCACCCGGCCTACGCAAGGGCTCCCCGCCAACCTCACCCTCGCCCGGCTACGCCGCCTTGCTAGTGGTTGGAGGTTGACCACCGGCTAAAGGGAGAAGAAGCAAAAAAGAAAAGGAAGGAAAATAGAAAAAAATCACAAAAAAAAAAAAAAATTCAAAAATTTTAGACTACTATAAAAAATTGTCCACGTTAATGCCGGCACTCCTATATGGCACTATTAATGTCTATGTTAGCAATTTTCAGGTAAGATTAGCCGGATGGACTTAATTGGTAAAAAGTGAAGATTTAGAAGTGAATTAACAAATTAAAAAGTATATGACTAAATTGACAAAATGCAGTGTTTACAAATTTGTAGACAATTTTCGATTTCTGTTTACGTTTCCCACCGGAGTTGATGGTCAATTTATAAGTATTGGGAAAAGCTTCAACCTTTGAGCTAGCTTTTGAGGTGAGAGAGACCTAAAACCACCTAACACTAGTATTAGAGTACAGGTTATCAACAAGTCCGAATCCAACAGTCACATGGGAGAGTTACAAGTTATTGCAGCTTTAACCCAAGCTCAATGTGTGAGGTAAAGATTGTTGAGGTTGTCCTAAGGGTTTGTGGTAAATTTATAGGTGTTAAAAGAAGTTTTACTCTTTAAACTAGCTGGAGTGAGAAAGGTCCAAGACCATAGAGCCCATATTTCCAGCAAGCCTTAGACCCAATAATCACACTTTATAAAATGTTAGGAAAAGCATCACCCTTTAAGCTAGCTTTTGGGATGAGAAAGGCCAAGACTACCCAACACTAGAATTAGAGCCTAGGTTTCCAAAATATTTTAAACCTAACAATCACACGGAAGAATTACAGGTTGTTACAACTCCGACTCAAGGCCTGTACGTGTGAGGGGAGATTATTAAGATTGTCCCACATTGGTTGTGAAGTGTGAGAGAAAATCTTTTCCTTTGAGCTAGTTTTTAGGGTGGAAAGACCCAAGACCACGAACAAATTGCATGTGAGAGATGTTGACATGCTTGAACTTGAGCTCCCTCTTAACAATCTCCTTGAGCGAGGATATCAAGTTTCTACTACTCACTCCTAACAAATGGTATTGAAGCTAATGATTGCGGTTCCTAGGCATGTGAATGTTGTGATGTAGCAACGCGGGTCCACACTTTAGTTGGCTCATAACTCATTTGCTTATCCAATCGAATATACTGATAAGCTTGGACTTGGGGTATTCCTTGGCGATCTCCCGGTTTAACAAATAAGATCGGAGTTAATGGTTGTAGTTCCTACGTATGTGAGCATTGTGATGAAGAACACAGTCCGTACCTTAATTGGCTCATAGTCATTGACTTAAGTTTTTCAAAAAAAAGTGGATTCAATTGAATATATTGATAGACTCGGACTTAGGCTCTCCCTTAATGATCTCCCCAAATGTAAATATCGTGTTTTTGTTATGCGCTGCCAATGCTTTCAACTTGTGATTTAATAAATACCCTTTCCACATTTTTTTCTGATATTTATAAAAAAAAAGTGCACACACATTGTTATTTGAATTGATACTTGAGCTTGACTTGTATGGTTACCTAGCAAAGATTGAAAAGGGACCATAGTCATTTGGCAATTCCAACTTCATATCTCTAGGTGACCTCAACCACCTCTTGTGACAGCCATCGCCGTCGGCTCGCGAGTTGCTCGGACACGTCTCTAACCTCACATCGCTTAAATACAGGCAAATACACCGGTACACAAGTCTCGTGCAATCCTAAACCAATTACAGCACGACATGCTTCATGACACGGGCAAAGAAGCGACTTGCGATGGACAATCTCGTGCCGGCGCCAAGCAGATCAGACCAAAGCAGGTGATCTTAAATAATGTCCCTAATATAGATCGTTACACTGATAGATGAGTTTCGCGCAATCTAAAATTACAACGCGCCAAGTGTATCACCATATCCGTAGCTGCAAGCTATGAGCTCTAGCTTAGGCCTTGCTGCGCCCGAGATTGGGACCCACACACCATCCTTCGAAATATAACCCCGAATCTCAGCCGTCCATCTCCGTCTCCCCCTCTCTCCCCTTTCTCCTTCAAATCGCCACCGCAGCGAGAGAGAGACAGAAGAGAGAGAGAGAGAGAGAGAGAGAGAGCGCTGCGATGGAAAGCCCTCGCTCGACGCGACACTCAAGCGAGCTGAGCTCGCCGGAGCTCCGACCCCGACCGCGTCGAAGCGACGGAGGAGGCTCGCGTTCGTCCGCGAAGAGCCGCCCGAGCTACGGCCGGAGGAGCGCCGGGGCGAACCGCCTCTTGTGCTTCCGTATCCGGACTCGCCGGAGGAGAAGATCGGCGTGCCGTCGGAGTCCGGAGAGATCGCGTCCGGCGACTTCGCTTCGAGCTCGAGCTCCGGTCCGTTGGAGCCGCCTCGTTCCTCGGCGAGGAGCGACGAGGACTCCGTCGACGACGTTGCGAAGGAGAAGCTCGACGTCGTCGTCGTCGTCGATCGGAAGCGACAGGTGAATTCCGACTTCTCTCTCTGTGTTTTTCCTGTGCAATCGATCGTCTGCGCGTGCTCACGAGAGAGAGAATTCCGGCCGTTTCGCCACCCTCGGTTACTAAATTAACTGAAGATCTCTGACGGTGCTAATCGCAGGCGAAGAGTCTCGAAACCGAAGCATCCACATGCAACCGCGATTTCAGGTACTCCTCCACATTCGTCCTTCGATTTCGATCCTCTTAAATTCCTCCATCGGCGAAAGAATTTTTTGTCAATTGCGCAGCAGAGAAACCACCCGTCGAAATCGGCGACGACGAAGCCGTCGCCGGCGGAGGCGCCGTCGCGAGCGGAGCTGGAATCATTCTTCTCGGCAGCGGAGGAGAGAGCGGCGGCGGTTCGCGGAGAAGTGAGTGATTCCTCCTTGACTGCTCCGTCGAACGAGAACGGTTCTCTTCCTTCGTAGAGATAGAGAGAATCAAAACCCTAAGTGACTGACAACAAACTCCATTTGCCTTCTCCTCCCTCCCCTCCTCCTTCTTCTTCCTCCTCCTCGCCGATCTCGCAGGTACAACTACGACGTCGCCATGGACGCCCCCGAAGGTCGCTACGAGTGGATCCGCTTGAAGCCATGACAGGAGAGGAGAGATGATGACGCCATGGTGACGCGACGCGTCTAGAGATAGAGAGAGAAACGCGAACGGTTGAATTCTCGCTGACGTGTACAGTCTATCGCCGGGAGGAGGCAAATTCCCCCAGCCGGCGAAAAATCACGAACGAAACACCAAAAAAAAAAAAAGAGTAAATAAATCATCTGTAATTCCTCTGGTTTTTACGAGCTGCAAAAAGTCCTTTTTCCTTTTCCCTTTCTTCGTTTCGGTCCCCGGAGTTCCACGAAATTACGATTTCCGCCCCGCTGCCCGATAATTATTACCGATCGACCCACCTCTGGGGAGGGAAGGGAGGGAATATTCTGGCTAAAAAGGGTACTTGATTTGGAGGCTAAAAGCGAGAATATACTCTCATTCCTTTTTTTCTTTTCTTTTTATTTTATTTATTTTAGATTTGTGGAGTGGTCGAGGCAAAAGTCCATCATGAAATGCGGTACGCTTCTCGAATCTTCCCTTTTCTTTCTTTTCGGTATCGACAGACGGCCGCGCGCGCCGCCCCGCGCCTCGCGGCTGGGGACCGTTTCCTTTTCTTGCATTGACTTCCCCCACCGGCGTTGAACCTGACGTACTCGACACGTAGAGGATACGTGTACGAAGATGTACGTATAAACCTCGTGAATACGCCACGTGGGGATACTCTGACGTCCCCTTGGGACGTGGGGCCATGCACATGGAATGAATTGGAGCGGAATCCGGCTCCATTATAATGTTTAGAACGTCCGGTCCAAAAGTTCTAGGCCAATACGCGAGAGAGACTATGTTTTTATGAAGAAGGCATGTATCTCGTATACAAACGATGGAAAAATACTTGAATTTGTCTCCAGAATTATGTTCCAGTTCGCAACAATGCTTTTTTTGATAGAGTACGGAAGTTCAACTCCAAAATGTTTAACTTATAAGTAAAGGGTGATGTTTGTATATATGTTTGTATATAAAGAACAGATAAATTTTATAGACAACAATGTGTGATATTTTGATAAAATGGAAATCGAATGTGGTTTTCTCAATTATATTTTGAAGTGAGAATATATAATTACCGGAGTATAATTACGCGTGTTTGTGTATCATTAGTAAGTTAATATAAGAAGTGTTTTGGATACTTGTGAAGGCTAATAACAAAGGGAGATAATTAAAGTTGTGACATGGTAATTGGTGAAAAAGGTGGGGATTAAACCAGGCACATGCCTGATCCAGAAGCAAGCAATTTTATATATTGGGGGCATGGTTTGCTTCTGGCTTTCTCGACAGAGCTTTCTGAATTAAAAATTTACTCAAGTCCACACTGCTTCCCTCTTTAATACCGTTCACTTGATGAGCATCCAATGGCAACTCATGTTCTATACCTTTTTCCCGGACATGAAAATTCGACTTTTATTAGAAAATACCACGCCCATAAAATCATTTCTCATACAACGGTCGCAAAATCGAAATGTCCATCCATTAACAATACGTCATATACAATTGTCGAAATCGAAAATCGAGCACAGGCTGTGAGAATTCCTTCGCACCCGTCGGTGCACCCAATATATGTTAGAAAATTGATCTCTTATTGTTTTTTTCTTTTTTTTGCCTTTTTTTTCTTCTTTATTGCTTTGGCAATTTAACTTTTGTTTAGCCAAAATATCTCTGACCTTTCGAGTTATATAGATAAGTATTATTATTATTCTTATTATTATGTTTCCAAATAATTATATGGAAAGTGCAATAGTAATAATCTGCCCCAAAAAAGCAAGTGCTCTTTCGTCATGCATTGTTTGCTAATCAAGATTGCGATGAATTAGGCGAATCACGATCTCAATGTGAAGTAGGGGGACAAAGGAAAGAAAGAGAACAAATCGAAAAGCTAGAAAAATATTGACATATGTCTCTCTCGCATGATTGTAACATTTATTACCAATTTATATACTCTATATACATACAGTGTCCCTTAATCTCTATATTTAAGCTTTCGAGTTGCATGTTTTGCATGTTCACAAGGTTTACATGCTTTTCATATATATAGTCTCTCTCAAATTATAACTTCAAATTTTTCGGTTAGACATTTTGATGTAATATCGAAGTCAGATCTTGTCTCAATTTACTATGTGCACGTCTTTGAATTCCATTATCGTCCTCCATGCACCTTATACATAAAGTAGATAAAACCCATAAATGAATGATGCTCAATACTTTAACAAATCCGGCTTGGACGAGGAATCCCATGATGTAATGATATTCAAGAAAGTGGTAGTGCACGTGTAGTGGTGGGCCTCTCCAAAGCAAGAGTTCTGCTTTGGATCTGGTTCTATACATAAAGTATAGAGTGTGTGTGTGGGAGGGGGAAAGAATGTTGCCTTTTTTTTTTTAAAATGGAGGAGAGAGAGAGATGGGGTTTCGATCCTGGTGCGTCTGGCCTCTTTTTTCACGCTTCACGAAGCTGATTGTGGAGGAGCTCATTAGGAGGAACTTATTTAAAAGGGTCTTACTTTTCGTCAAAGCAGCACTTATTTAATACCATTCTGAATTTTTAGGACCAAAGTCAATAAACTTTGCCTCGTGAAAGTGAGGTCTTCTAGAGTTATAGAGAGATGGATGCTTCACCGTATGTGTGTTATTGAATGGCCTAGATTCATTTCTCTTTTATTCCTTCCCTTTTCTTCTTTTCGTTTTTACGTTTGTACCTTCAACACGCACATTCTCTCTCTACAAACCCTCGACGCCTCCTTCCACGAGTGTAGGCCGCCACCTGAAATCTGAGATTCGAACCTTGGCCGACTCAAACCTAGCGTTGTTTCTCATGGATGGGATAGTCACTGAAGCCTAAAAGTGCGACGGTGGCAACAGGGTACAATGGCGGGGCGTGACTAGCAAAAGTATGGTGCTTAAGGTGGAAGAGATGGGGTAGAATGTTTTAGATTTTTTCATATTAAAGCTAACTGAACCCATCAGTCAACTTAATGCATACAGGCAAAAGTAATGGGGTTCAGTAGAGAAAATAACTTCGTTGGAATTTTTTTTTATCCATACAATCTGTTTATGCTTGTCCGATTAGATCCCTGTATGATGGTCTTTAGGTTCATATTGGACCTTTCAATTACATAAGAATGATTCATGAACTGCCACGTCAATGGAATTAGACCAATAAGCTAATTCAATGATCATTTGTGTCTTATTAATGTCTTCATCATATGATATATCATTAACTTGATCACAAGGTGCATATGCTCCTAGCCAGTCACGTTCAGTCAAACGCTTAAGGACAACACTTCTAGAGCTTCCATTATCCTCGACGGCAGTGCATCAAGCATACATAGTTCGATTTAGCCTATTTGAAATGATTTTTACTTTTGAATTTGGATTATTATTCGGTCTTGTTAGCAATGTGGAAAAATCTTTGCATATTCACTATTAAATAAATGACATTTGTGTTTATGATTAGTTTTCTATCCGAATTTTTTCATATGTCAGTCATAACGATGAATATGTAATTCACTTTTTTTTTTAGAATACCACCGAAAATCCCAAACTTTATTCCGTGTAACATATTTATCCCAATTTTTTTTTTGTGATACCAAAAACCCAAAACTTTACTCCATGTGACACATTTACCCCAAACTTGAAGGGCATTTTTGTCTTTTTTTCCTCCTCTCCGATGGTAGAGAGAAGCTATTGGCGTCGGCCCTCACCTAGGTCAGGCAAGGGCAACCCTCACAAGATATGGCAAGGATAGGCCTCGTTGTCGCCCTCACTTGGGTTGGATGAAGGCAACCCTTGCCGGCATCGAGGGAGGGTCACCCTCGCTTGGGCAGGCGAGGGCTACCTTCGCTTGCCCCAAACGAGGGCAACCCTCCCTGGATTCGGTGAGGGTGCCCCTCGCCGTCACCCTCATCGATCTAGCAGGGGTTGCCCTTGCCCAACGCCAACGAGGGCAACGGTGAGGCCGCCCTCGCCGGATCTAGCGAGGGTTGCCCTTGCCTAGGTCAAGCTAGGACAAGCAAAGGGTGACCCTTGCTTAACGTTGGTAATAGCGACCCTTGTCGAATCTAGTGAAGTTTGCCCTCACCCACCTAGGTGATGGCGACGGCTACCCTCGCTTGAGTCGGACAACGGTCGACGCCATCAACTTCCCTTTGCCGTCAAAAAAAGGGAAAAAAAGGGAAAAGGAAAAAAATTAAAAGACAAAAATGCCCTTCGAAATAAGAGTTTGGGGTAAATGTGTCATATCGGGAAAAATTTAGAGTTTTTGATTTCACAAAAAAAGGTTTGGGATAAATGTGTCACACAGGATAAAATTTGAAGTTTTTGGTGATATTCTTCCTTCTTCTTTTTTGTACCTACAATGGACCTAATAGAAATCCTTTTAAATTATACATTTTAACCCTTTTCCAAGGTTTCAACCAAAAAAATAGAAAAATTCCAAGGATTATTAGTTTCATAGTTTTACAAGAGTAAGTGCATTATTGGTGTCAAACTTTGTAGAATGCTTATTTTTATGCCAAATTTCTTTTACTCACTTGAGTGTCACTTCCGATTTTCCTATCGAAAAGTTGAAGTGGCCTTGATGGATAATTTTTCTTTTTTTCTTTTTTCTTTAGGGCCGGCTAGGGTCACTGGTGACCCTTGCCCATGGTGAGGGCCGCCGCCCTCAGCCAACCAAAGGCCATGGGGTGAGGGCAGTCGCAGCCTCACCACTGGCTGCAAAGGGCCATCGACCTTACTAGGGCCTTCACAGCCGAGGGCAAGACGGCCCTCGCCCACCAGGTGAGGGTCTCCATGGCTAGCGAGGGTAGCCGATGAACCTCGCTGGCCCTAAAAGAGGAAAAAAAAAGCAAAAAAAGAAAAATAATAATATTATTAGTATTAAAAAATATTAAAAAATATTATTCACTAACGGTCACGCTCAACTTTCCAACGGTCATACCAACTTTTCCAATGGGCAAATCAAAAGTGACACTCAAGTGATCAATTTTTTAAAGTTATAGTACTTAAGTGAGTGAAAAATATTTTGACAAAGTAAATGTCATATGAAAGTTTTTAACACTAACAAGGTACTTATCTCTAGTTTTACAAATCCAATTTACAAGAAACGGTCTAGATCTTTTTCAAAAGTATATCGACATGCGATATCATATATAATTTCCTGTGATTTTTGTGAACTTATTTGTTTGAGTTTTCAAATTAAAGGTAAATAAATAAGTAAACAGCAGAAGTTACGTCAACGGTAATTGACAGTTGACTCTGCCTCAATACCGCCCGAAAGCTCCCTTTTTTTTATACGCCATAGCCTAGAAAAGAAGCTCAAACATGACAAAAGAGGGAACTCTAAGGTTTACAAATGCAAGACTAAAGAATAAATTATATTAACATTGTAGACATTGAAATGAGCAACATTTATTGGCGTTTATGTCCATTTAGGGATAGCAATTTGACTTGCCCTAGCAGGTATCCGCACCGCCCTACTTCTCATGTGAAAGACAAAGGATTTCAAGATAAGAGACGGATTCAAGTTGCCCCACGCATAAGGTGGGGTCGAGATGGTTTTTTTATGATCTTCGATGAAGTATCGCAAAGACTTAAAAACGTGCCGTTTTTAAGCTACTTTTTGAGCAGATAATTGTGTGGCTATGGCCCGATTCATTTGACCCAAACGAGAGATGCAGACCCTCACCGGTGCTCGGCAATTTTTCGCCGACAATGAACTCAAGGGGACCATTCGGTACAAAGGTCTCAAGTTCAGGGCTGCCACAGACAAGGTCATATGTACCGTGAGAAAACAGCAGTCCTGCATTAAAATTTTGGAATTTTCCCGAGCATAGATCAATACTGAGCTTGATATGGGACCTGGCTTTTGAGCTGTGATTCATCTGCTTGGTATAGGTCTGATTGACGTTAATGTCTCTTGCTCTCTCCATTCCTCCCCTTTAAGCTGTCGTAAATTTGTTGCA
Source organism: Angophora floribunda (assembly GCA_014182895.1). Lineage (NCBI taxonomy): Eukaryota > Viridiplantae > Streptophyta > Magnoliopsida > Myrtales > Myrtaceae > Angophora > Angophora floribunda. The sequence goes on from CM024713.1 coordinate 17,716,846, forward strand.
ATATGCATATGGCAGTTTAGGGAAAACAGATGCTACAACTATAAGACTAGAAGTTAATTTCACGTGTACAAACTTAAAGGGCCTTCCTCCTCCCGCATGCACAAGCAGATGAGCTTAGATCGGTACAAACTCAAACAATTGTTTCTAGACGATGGTCAAGACTCCGCTTTTAACCGGTTGGTGACTTGTATTCTTTCAGTCCTTTGCTTCACCATCAGGAGAAGCGGCCATGTAAGACAAAAGCGTTAAGTGAGCAGTATGCATCTTTAAATAAGTGAGCTTCAAGAGAAGTTCTGGTGCACTTAGATGAGCAAACTTCAGATCAAAACGTCCTGGATTTATCAACTACCACACTGTCTCTCAACTATATCGATAAAATTTCGAAGTTTCTCTCACTATCGCTATGCATCTTATGAGGTAGAGAAACAACATCAGTTACTTAGCAGAAACCGATAAGCCAAAAAGAAAAAAAGCACCTATTGTGACTTAGTCGGCAGAAAGTGCAGGAGAACTTTTTCAGCATTCATTGATGAAGTTCCCTCCTAACGATTAACACTTCTGGTACCTGGTGGCAGTATGGACAATGGCCTGACCATGAATTGCACCATCATCCCCTTTCACCCCCAAGAAAGACCTAATCAAAGAGAACTGATTTTACCCCACTGCAAAGTTCATTTTTCCTCCTAATGCACGTTGCATTATCTACAACAAGCAAGGCGTCCATTATTGCCGATCAGCCAGCATCCTGTGTACTTCAACATATGCACACTTAGCTTGTGTTTTTCCTCCATGGTTGTACTATTTTCCACTAAAACCTGTAAAGGAAAAGAGAGGAGACCAACCATGATTAAACTACAAATCCAAAGTAATGACTGCAACCTCATAGATGCATTCTTATAAGAAAAAAAGAGAGCATCAAAGTATGAGTACTAGAATAATTGAGTTACATGATGACCTTCCACCTGACTCACAGTTCAACACTGCACAGTACAGAATGAGCAATATCCAACCGACATGTTTTTACTGTCACATCATTCCACTCTTAATTTGTCACACCCTGAATCCTATAGAGACGAGGGTGACACGGCCATTATAAAGAACTGAGTCCACTATTCTCTTGTTGACTTTTCAACATTAGTCTTTTCTTTCTCTTTCTTTTCTTTCCACTTTCTATGCGCACGAGATACCCTCAGTTTCTCTGTTTATTCTACCGAGCGTCCCTTCGTCTTTTTCTTTTTGACTTGTTCAACCCTTTCCTTTATTTTCCTTTTCTTTTCTTTTTTTTTTGTCTTTCACTTTTGACCGTGTCAAATTCTGGATATTGCCAATCGGTCCCAGTGATCTTGCCACGACCAGGCCACGACCGAGCATGGGAAACAACTAAACAAGCATGGCGAGGAACTGCTTTGAATGAAGATTGAATCTGTCGAATTTTAAAGTCCTTTTCTGCATCAATTGAAGGACACAAACAATGGCGATGACAGTAGCTGAATGATCTGCATACCATGGCTACCATTTTCCGAACGAGACTATGAATTCCTTAATTAGATATTAATGATTCCGCATGTTTAAGACTAGTTGCAGAAATTTGTGACTTCGATCAAACAAGAATAAGCAAGGTAAGACATAATAATGGATCATGCGCTCAAGAACAGCACCAGCAGCTTCATCATCATCTTTCCGAAATGTGGGGAATAATGACCTGGATATATGAATAAATCATGTGATTAGATAACAACAAACACTTGACTCTAGAGCTCATGATCAGAAAAAGAAATGGGCAAACTGACTTCCTAAACAACTTTAGTATAGACCAATAGTTATCAGATAGAAAACCATTAGGTTGGCCAATCTTTAACAAATTTTAGCATGAACCATGTCGCACAAATATGTACCACATGGAGACTGATTCCTGGATTATTCAAGGAAATAACAACATTATTTCTAAGCCAAATTTCAGTAACTCATT